>JAUESI010020082.1:0-14501 GCA_032275145.1 Synergus laeviventris | reverse complement strand
GCGTTTGGATGTGGTGAACACGGAAAAAAATTGCAACTAATTTGGTCACGTGGTCTGCTTAGAGCATGCCCTTAATGGAATAGTTACACTGAAACAAATTGAATTTTTCATTAATGTATAATTATTTTCGGGAATACCGTACCAGTCTTTTCACAGAATGGGTCGTCAGATTTCAAACTTTGCAAATAAAGGAACTTTTATCCCTACAGGAGTAGACAAAACATTTATGAAACGTATTGTTTTCATAATAAATTCAGTCGTGAACTGCTAAATGCCACGTGGCATGACAAAAGAGACGACAGGAACACCAAGGCTTACGACGAACGCTAAAAACCTTCATCGATTGCTGCCATGGGTTGCATAGCACATAGTTTTTGTCTCTTAAAAATTTCTCCTTCAAGCTTCCGAAATGAAATTTGCAACGCTTATGTGATTTCTCGAGATTCCAGTCTTTTGGACAAATAATTTTGTTAACGTCCAAGTGTGAAAAACGAGGTCAAAAACCCCCGAGTTCTTGTAAATTTCGCAAGCCAGCTGTCTTCTTGACATCTGGACTACTAAGGGTTCATTGTTAGAATACCGGGAACTTCAAAAAAACCCCCAAGGTATATTCTGAATTTCAGTTTACAACCCAATTTCTCGAAGCAGATATGTTTTTGACACTTTAACTTTTAGGATTCTCCCTTCAGATGGCAGGAGCTGCTGGAAATCCATCTAAAGATCCGATCACATCTGCAAAATAGACATGATGTTCAAGGAGCATAATTGCTTCTTTTTAGAGTCACGAACATTATTATTGACAAAAATAGTGACAAGTGCAAGCAACGGTGAGAAGAAGAGCATAGAAAAGAGTTTTAGACTTATTGTTCGCATTGGAAGCTAACCCTCTCCAAGTGCAAGTCTGGACTCCGCGGTGCAGCGCTGGAAGGTCAATGCACCTCGACCAAGGACACGTTCTAGGTTCAGCAACTGACACACAGGGACACACAGATGCACGCGGAAGCACCAGACGTCACACACTTGCACCAGGAGGATTCACCCCTCTTTATCTATAGAGTATAGAGTCTGAAACTCTGCAAGTATCTTGTAAGTTGTAGCAATATACTATGTAGCAATACCTGTAACTATATATCTATAGCTATAATTACATCAACATCCATACCAATCACAGTATGTCAGATTCAGTATGGAGTGCACACATAACTGATGTAAGGTGCTCCTTCGAGCGTACCAAGGTGCAAGGATGATGACGTATGCTGATTACGATGAAAGTCAATCAGTATAATAGCTGGTAACGTATACTGGAGAAAATTAAAAAAAAGAAGAAAGGAAATAAGGGGTCTTGTAGTCAAATATGGTTAGATGATGGAAAATTGTTAAAAGATGAAGAAAAGACTAACAAAATATGTACTAAGAAATAGAAAGAAAGATAAAGGAAAACACGAGTGGAATTATTAATGTTCTCCAACTCCAACGTCAGAAATTGTACATTGTTTCATATCTTGAAACGTGAACGTAATTCTATAATAGCTTCGTTAACTTGTCAAAGAAACCTGTTTGATTGCTTATCTTGAAATCAGGAGTATCATCAGGACTAACTACTGCGATATTGAGCACAAAGAAGACAATGCGCGTGCAGATTGGCATAGGGGTTCATTTAGAAACTTCTACCATTTCTCATGCTTTTAAATGCACATTAAACTTGCTTAGAACATCCAGCTGACGGATCTCAAAATACAGGCATAGATATAGTAAAAAAAATGTACACTAATTGACATTAGTAAAAATTATAACTGATTCAAATGGACAGAGATTTTATCAGCAACCCTGTTTACAAGTTCAATCACCACAGTGCCGATTGTCATTCAAAAAGGTGAAAGTGTGGTTTTCTTTGACAAAAATATAGGTGGCAAATAGGTGACAAAAAATTTAAACGAAATTAAACCAACAGATAAGAACAGAGATACTATGAAAAATATTAATAATAGCAAAAAAAAGAACTTGAAATTCAAAGAAATTCAAAAGAATTGAAAAAGATTGCAAGTTTAGATCGATTTGAAAGGATGTCAAGAGAAGTCACAAGTTTTCAACATTTTTTTTCACTTTTACAAGACATTTTTAATGATTTAAATTAATTTAAAACGATTTTAAATGACAAACAAATTTTAAAGAATTTCAAAAGAATTCAGAAGAGTGTAAGCATTTGAAGAAGTTTCACATGATTACAAATATTTCAAAAGATTTTAAGATGATTTAAAGGGTTTGAAGAGGTATCAAATAAAAATATGTTCAGCTTTTCCGGAAAAGTTTTTTCAAACCGGAAATGACTCGGAATTATGCTGTAATACCATTATCAACAATTTCTCAAGTGATTCAACATTCAACTGTATCAATTGAAAAAAATGTGAATACATAAGTGGTAAATTCTCAGAATAGATGAAATATAGGTGAACAAATTCAAAATAGGTGAAAAAAGCTCATAAGAAAGGTGAATACGTGACGACTTGTGATGACTGTAAGTTTCTAAAAAAATTTGCAAGGTGTCAAAAAAGGTAGAGAAAAAGGCGTAAAAAAGTTCACTTGATATGGTATGGAATTCGTGTCTATGCGTCGGCGCAGTGTAATGTACTTTAAAGGAGGGTTCATCTCTTGCTTATATAACCCAGTACAATCGAGTGCTCTCAAGTGGAGTTCTGTGTCTTGTGGACACTCAACCTTGCGGGTATAATTCCGAGATCAACATTGATTTTAAGAATTAAGGGAAAGGAGATATTGTAAATACATTGTTCCACAATAATCACATGGACCTAATTTTATTTTTTAATGAATTTTTATTTTTTATTTATTACTTTTTATTGTACTACACCCTACTTATTTGTTCTCTTTTTTAAATAAATTGTTGTCCTACTTTGTCCTAATTTTCTCAAAGTGTAGAAATGATAACTTTTGAATTGGATTCATGTTTCAGGTGTAATCGTAATGTCTGCTTCCAAAATGGTTACTAAAAAGCCTTAGACCGAGGATAGACCTCGGGATAGATCTACTACTTATTATTAGCGAACGACTTATCGCTTATACAACATTCTATTTGCACATTGCACAGTCGACAGCTCAAACTATAATGGACAGTTTAGCACCTTAGAAAAGAAACTAGAATGACTGATGTGAGAAAAAATAAGGAACATAGTGGGCTTCATTCCTCGATTGTAGGAGTGATAATGACAGAGAAGCCGAGAGAAAAACAGGGAAGAGGGAATAGGGAAGAGAGAAAGCAAGAAGAAGATAGAAAGAACGAGTTTGCGATCCGGAGGAAAGGAGAAAGGGGAAACTAGTCGGTTAGTCGCAGCTCAGGCCATCCTGGGTTCGAAGTTCCTGTCCCCTCGAAAGCCTTTGGGGTCTGAACAGGAGAGAGAAGAGAGAAGCCTCTTTTCTCCTCTGTTTCTCACTCCTATTTCTTCTTCTTCGTTGCTCTGCCGGGGTAATTGTCCCCTACCAAGGCCGACAGCTGATGCTGCTACCACACAGCTGTACGAACCATAGAAAGCGAGTGCATTTCCTGCGATATGTGTACGCATTTGTGCACACGATTGTGTGTGGGTGATGGCGTGCGTGAGTCAAATTTGCGTGTAGTGTGAACCGGTACAGACCACTCGTGTGAGTTTCTTTGTGTTTACTTGAGCTCTCAGGCAGTCAAAGGGAAGGTGTATCTGTATACTGAATACTGCACATGCACGCACCAGCTACACCACGACACTCCCACGTCCTGGTAAACACAAAGCCGCCATCTTTAAACACCCCATGGGTATTGTATTGTCGGAGATACACTACTCTCCTCCCTCCTTCTCTCTCTCTCTGACTCGCTGGTGATTACAGAATATACGTATGCTTTCTTCCTTCTTTAAGCAATTAAATCGAATGGACTGGAGTCACTTTAAATTGAAAAGCATGACAAGATTATAAAGTTTACTCCAACCGCTCATCCTGTTTTCAACCCCTATCACGATCCTGATCCTGATCCTGATCCTGATCCTGACCACCTGACGGTCGCTGTTGGAAAATCACCTTGTTGGCAGGTGGAGACTATCACATTTGAGAAAAAATCGAGATATAGAGGACTGGTTTCGTCCCGCATGAATGGAGCAGTATTAATCGCCCTATCCGTCGACAACCATCCGATGTTTTATTTCTCCGCGGGACAAGACTTCTATCGCTTAACCGGTAAACGCGAGTTATGTATATTTAGTTTTATTAAAGATTGATGATCGATGATTGACAAAGTAGAAGTTGATTCACTACAAGAGGTTGCAATAACGTTCCGCAACTTTTTTTTCCCCAGAAATTATTGCGTTGGTCAAACCGCACTTTCAAAAGCATTCGTTTAATCTGACATGGAGTCTACTCCAGACCTCATCTTCTATTCTCGATCTTGCAATTGAGATTAAATAACTTTTTTTGCCTCTCGATCAAACTAGAAATCTTGAAATGCGGACTAGAAATCTTATGTATTCTTTAAAAACCAAACTGAATTAATCAAGCTGTACCATTATACAATAGTGCACGTTTAAAAATGTTTAGCTTTCCAACTTATTGAGAAAATTAACTTAACGACAAAAACTGCTAAGGTTGTGACAACCACAGAAATAGTAAAATATTGTACAACCACAAACTACCCGTGGCAATCTTGTCTTGTATTGGCAATGCAGTGAATAATGAATGAATTATATAACAAAAGTAACGGTAAGAAAGTGGCTTAAGGTTTAAGGAGGACACACGAAAACTGCAGGATAATAATAAGGGAGGAGGAGAGCCTGACCTACATTATTGTGACAGATGAAACTTCCCTCCTTTTTTGCTGAGTTGTTAAGCTATCGGCGATAGAAACAATACTGTGCCTCCAAATCTGGCAGAATTACGTAAAAGACTGACCTAGCTTCTACCTTATGCGCCTCTTAAGCTTTTCAGAATCGTTGCCATTTAAATTCTGTGTCTAAATTTGTTCAGTGCCAAAAGATATAGATATATATTTCCAGATTTTAAATCAAATTTTATCTGATTATATTGTTACATTAATAGTAATTGTATATGAACAATGCAATATTCAAAATGAATAGTTCACGGGGAAGTGGGAAGTGTCATTGAAGAAAGTTTATATGTATATACCGTTTAAAATAGTAACCATTATTGAATTAGTAGATTTTTACTAATTAACAGTAAACGAATCGGCGCTATTTGAATTAGTAGAAAACTACTACCAATTAGTAGTTTTCAACTAATTCAGATTTAGAGAGTAATTTTCAGTTAAATTGGGGCAATTTCACAATTGAGTCAATAAATTTTGACTGGAAATTATTAGTCAAATAATAACTAATTTAATTATTAAAGACAAAACATATTCTCTACAATGTAAGGAGAGAATTAAGTCTTTTTTTTTCTGCAGGTGTGAGTCATTAGACACACGCAGTCATATCGGTCACTTTTACCATATCGTTGATATAAGTTTGTTCGTTTTTGAAAGATTAGATTATGACGAGACGCATACAATGGAGATAAAAGATAAACGGGGTTTTCTTCTGTGACACCCAAAGTATTTACGTAATATATACAGTCATATTTCGCTGATTTCTCCGTAGAAACAGTCACTGAAATTTGAGTAACAATTTTATGTAGTGGAGGATTAATTAAATATAATTGGAATTTCAATTAAATCAAATCAGTCACTGATTCCTCATGAAATTTTAATGATTAATTTAGGGAGAAAATATATTTATTCGCGGATTTTAAGGGCATGTGATATTTTACCATAAAATGAAATAAATTTGCTCTTATGGTAATTATGACATGCCCTTAAAAATGTATTTTTTTTAATATTAAATAATAGTATTAAAGAAATATACATAAATAAAAGAAAATCTCTTACACTTTATCTTTCATACTGAATTCCAATTTCAAGAGCCTTTATAGCAATTTTCCTCATGTGTTAGAATCCATCAATAAGATATCTTCGAAGTGCGAACTATAAGTTGCTCACACTTTAAACTTTACAAATGCAGACACAGATATCAATGTATAGTATTTATAGTATTATTATTACTTAAGTAAAAGTAAATTAGAGTTCACTTAAAAAATATTATGCGAGCGAAAAAATTTAATAGGATAACGGCATTGGCTCAAATAAAAATATAAGTCCTCCAAATGATTTTTCGTGTTAACGCTAGGGTTTATCAAGCGTGATAAATTAGCTCAACTGTTTTCAGAATTAAGATGAGTTCCCCGCGCGGAAGACTTCAGCAGACTGAGCCACATGGGGCCCGCAAGTCAAGGGGATTTAAATACTTATTTTTATCTATATCTCAATATAAATTACCCCATAGGAAGCCCGTTTCTATATGTGACGCCCAAATGAAGCCTCTTCAGATGGCAACTCAAAAAATGAATTTTAAAAATTGAAGAAGAAAAAATCACTAAAAGGATTTAAAAAATCTCACTTTAACCAGATATTGTTTTTGTAATAATCGAGATACGTATAACGTACCTGAAACATAAATTGAAAACATAATTATTAATTTATGTTTTAATTTGCTTCTGAAGCTAGGTATTTATATATTGTTAGCGCTTTATTTCTCTAAACAAACATTGCATTTTGTAAACTAAACACTTTGCGAAAGGATAAACCTCGCTTTTAATAATAAGCATTTCAAGGCAAAACAAAATTCTTTTACGACGTAAACGGGAAGAAGGAAGACTTTTTAAAGGACTTAGCTAGAACGAATGGCGTATTCTTGATCTTGAAAAATGGATAATTTATAAGGTGTCAAGTACGGCTTTCATTATCAAGATTAAGCAAAGATTCATTTGTAATGAAGATAACAGATATTTTTAATTTTGTACTTAACATAGAAAGACATTGTAAATGAAAAAAACTAGACGTTCACTGAGGTGAAAAAAATACATTTTCTTTTCCATTTTACGATACTGTTTTGTGCTTCGATTAGAGTTTCAAGTTTATATATATGGTTCTCAACCCCAATTTTGGAAAGTGCAACAAAATAAAACTTGAACGGTTATTATCGAGGCACATGCATACTTGTGCAGTGTGCAAAGTGAGTTTCCTTTTACATTTACTGTTGCTTTCTTATACTTTGCGGTTTCGTGTTGAATGCTTTTGAAACGCTCCCATGAGGCATCGATTTACCCCATCGCCATCTACCCGAACTCCAGACTCGCCCAACACCCACTAGGCACGCAAAAAGCACCCACGTAAAGTCGTTTTATTCGCATATTGAGTCGGTACCATAAATTATAAAAAAAGTGTAAAGAGTTTTTAATACAAGATAACAAAAAAAAATTATTTAGAATATGGTAAGCCGCGATTAACATTCAATAATGTGGCGCGTCTATTAAAAAACTGAATCATTAATTTGTGGATATATTGGGCTGATTATTTGCAACTGATGATTTACAGTTTCTTTCAAAGTCTCGGCTATCTGCTATCTCACAGGTGGACGGATTTTTACAGCAGTGACTATTTATCTCTGAGATGTTGCATAAAACTGGGACCGAGGTGATGTGTAATTATCGATAGCCTTGAGTAGAAAATGCACTCTCCATGGTAACGGATTGTTTCGTTAAAGGTCGAATAATATTCTCATGGTCTTTGAAGACTGTTGAGTACAACGTCATTTAACTCAATGTCAGCATCAGCAGAATACGAATAGAGTCTAGCAATAATACATCATATGCGCATTCATACTACTATATTCACTAGTCCAACACTTACATAGCATATATTATAAAATATATAATTAATAATTACACCCATCGACTTCCAAAACATTCTTCACGAAATCTGTATTACACTTACATGCACAAGAATCATTTCATCCAAACTTCTCAAAAGATTATTTTATAGCCAGATTAGAAGCGAAATCAGTCTATAATGTGTATAATTACTGACTAGGAAGTATGTATGTAATATGTACATCCCTGAGAGGTTTACACGTAAGAATCATCAATGCTTTGTGCTACGCTTGCACTCACTAGCCTTGTACTTAATGGCACGGAGACCGTGTTTCAGTGTACATATGTACGTAAACCGCGCACGTGTTCATTATTATACAACTTACAACTCTAAAGTTTTTTTCTGATACAAAATCAGTTAAACAGGAAAGAATAACTATATATATATATATATATCATTCAGGATTTATAAAGGAACAAGTCATACAAACTGTTCAATAAAATGATTCTGGAATTTACTTACGAGTATAACATGTTATAAGGATATTATAATATATTATTATAGAATATTAAGAGCCACATGGAAATTCAAAACATTTCTTTCTAAGGGATAGAAATCACTTGAAGTAGAACCCACTACGTAAACAAAAATATTAAAAAGTAATAACTCGGTACAAGCCCTAAGATATAAGATTAGACGAGACATAAGGTTTATTCTTATCAGGTGCAGAGCAGAGTCTTCCGTAGAGTGAGTTGTAAAAAGCAGTTTTCTGTCTGATAAACGACGCCCATGCTTTCATGGCAGTCCAATCAATTTCGTGAAACGCATCGCGTGCGATATGCATATCAGTGTTTGAGTTTGTAACTTAAAACAATGCTTGTGGACATTGACTGACCTGATTTTCAGGCGCGATACTTTTTAAAAATAGCAATAATGATGCATTATTGGCTTCATTGAAATTTTCTCTAAAACAAGTTTAGAATTAAACTTGTGAAATCTTTAGTACAGAAATACTCTGTCGTTTAACATAAGACCGAAGGTCATGACAACCAATTCACTCAATTACGCAAACAGATAGCATTGAATTCTCAGCGTTGGAAGGATATGTTTGTGATGTAACGGTTAAAATAAGAGTTTTAAGAAAATTACTTCCGATATTGTATAAATATTTATTTATCGTCAAACGAGTCAAAACAAAGTGTAAAATGTTATAGAAGAAATTTTGAATAATTTATAATAAAACCAAAAACCGGCACAGTGTATTTTTTTCAAATGACGAGGGTCAAAAAAGAGTCGAAACGCTTTTATTTCGACCGGCCATAAATATGCAAATGCCAACTGACTTATCGAGGCCACAATGCTGAACTCTAATTCGATGTTGTTGTTGTCTACGTCCTTTCTTATCTTTAGTGGTCCATTTTCAGCCCTCTAAATATTCGATAATGTTTTTTATTTTGAATCTAGTCTTGTCATTTTTCACACTCTTTTTCAAATATGCAATACATTTTTCTGCATTAGGAAGTGTTAGTTCCTTGGTTAGTCCTCGCATTATACTGCAAAAAGCGCTACAACTTTTGAAAACAGCAGCAGGTATAAAAGTAGCTAATAACCAAAATCATTAAGGCGGTCGAATTTGAGTTGGTGGTCAATTTAATCACCTGCTGCAACAACCGACTTCACAGGCTTGTACAAAGTGGTCATTTTAACGCAATCTTTTTCTCGTTTGTTGCTTTAGTATATCTTGTCAGTGACATGGAATCCATCATTACGCCATCTCTCAGATGTCGCGATTCGATTCGACAATGGAGCACCTGCAAGACAGCCTGATCTTCTAGACTCGAGGCAGCCGCAGTTTGCCTCAATGTTCGACAAATGTCTGACCGCACTCATCCGCCTCGACTTGGTTATTATTCCTCTTCTTTTAACCGCGCACAGTACGCAAGTAATGTGCGTATGTACGCACGCACGAATTTCCAGACAGCGTCTACATCTACACCTCACACTTTGTGTAGGAAGCTCACAGGCACGTAATACGATTGCCAGTCAGAGGATGAGTCTTCCGATCGGAAATGCCTAAAATAAACCTCGTCGTGACTAGAAAATGACTCCTAACGGTCTCGCCCTCGCCTGCTACCGCCGAATGTCAATGTGCTCCCTGGTGAAAGTTTTGGATAGGACAAATTCTATCCTTTTAAGTTCATCTCATTCCGGATTTTGTATCCGGACCAAACAATTTCGTTCCGATCTAATCTGAGGTGAACCTCAAGATTTTTATCCGGCTGCAAGGATTCCAATCTAAAATGAAGGATGCTGTTCAATGAACACCGAAATTTTTAAAAGATGAATTTAGTTTCGGATTGGATCGCAAAGGCAGATTGAAAAGGGTCTTCGGATTGTTTCGTATTGGGCGTCATAAATTGAAAACTCCCTTCGCAATTTTTCGAGATTATATCATTTTTTTGGCTTCCAAAAGAAATGCAACTACTTCTTTCAGAATTCTAGATTCCATGAGCTGAGATTTTAGAATTTTACTCTAGACTGTCTAGAATCAAGATGTTTGAAGTGGAAGGTTTTATACTTCCTGTGCACCCTTGCGCTGTATTCCTCACGCCGGAAGTGCGCACCCCACGCGAGAGGGCGTGGTTCTCTGACACCATTCAGACTGGAGACAACCATGAGACAACACTGAACGGGAACTCGTAAGAGTTCAAAGAGAGCCTTCAACCACATTACAGTCTCTATTCTTCGGATAAACTCTTAGGAACTGTTTTCTTTTCGATTGTTTCCGCTTACGCAATTCAGATATTTATATAGAATTTCCTGTAGAACGTATAGAGTTAATTTCGATAGAGTTATAGAGTTAAATTCCAGTAAACAAATCAACGCTTGATTCAAGATACTTGAATCACTTTAGGTGAAACATTTATAACTAATTTTTCTCTCATTTTGCAGTACCCTTTTCCAAGAAAGAATGTCACCCCTAAAGTCACATGGACGACTTAATCCTTATCGCCAAATTACTACCTTCATTCCTTATAATTACCGAAACCACCTGTTACACTTATTTATATTTTACTGCAAAGCTGCATAAAGGATCACAATTATATATTAATGGTACTTTTTTTTAGAACGAGCTTCATCCTTCCCTTTAGATAAAACGAAAAAGAAAAAAGGAATTCATAAGAATTCGAGTTACGCGTTTTCTTATATAGGAGCCATCGGTCTGAGCTACATATCTAAATGACTGTTGAGAACAGTCTAGCCATCTGTGTTATAGCGCTTTACTATTTCGCATTGCCGGATGAAAACTTTTCATCTCAACTCTTCAGTGACTTTTTAAACACTCGCCGTGCTTTGATACATCGCTTTCAGACGTCAGCTTCGTCGCGCGCGAAAAGGAAACAAACCTCCTCTCTATTTAGATAAATGTTTGGCAATTCTAACAAAACGGAAAAACAAATACACGAAAGTACTTTTACAAACTTGTTTGAGCAGAACCAAGTCGATCTCTGAGTTAGCTGAAAGCATGATAACTGATCATTTTAGACCACTGAATAATATTCAATATTATCCACACAATCAAGGTTGACATAGATAGTCTCAATAGAAACGCACACCTTCATATTTTTCATCCCTACGATGGTTTATCTACAAGGGTCTTTAAAAGGGTGCGTTGGTGCGCGTGTTAAACCTGCTGAAGGTGGCATGAACTCACGAAGCAAGGACGTAGGAGGGGGGGGGAGGGGGACGTAAGTGCCCTTGTGGCATCTAGCTCATCCATATCATACGTATCTCACTTCCGCACCCTCTTGCATGATAAAGTAGTGCGCCTAGTTTGTATGTAGCTGCTTCCCTAGCGACCCTTCCCATTTCCCCTGAAGCCCTACTTTGTTGAACAACCAACTAGCCCCCTCTCAACTTCCCCAGTCAGCAACCACTAGTTCCCCTTATCACCGCCATGTGCCGCCCTGGCGTCCCTTTGCTCGTCGACGACCCCACAATACCACCCCCGGTATGGTGCGGTCGATACGTCTAGAAATCCCCTCTCGCCTTTCGTTTTACACGCATTCCTCCTTCCAATTTTCACCCCCTCACCACCTAGTTTCTCTTCTTCAACCCTTTGGTTTGACTCTTCTCTCTGCGTCTCCCTTCATCGCTTTCCTTTCAGCATTTCGTTCTACATCTACAATCTATGTGTGTGACCTGGATATAGGACACGGAGAAAGGGGAGAGGTATGTGTGGGAGAAAAGAGGATTGGGGTAAAAAAGAGCAGGGGAAGATATGGAAGACTCGAAGACTGAAAAATGAGGTACGAAAAGAGGCGACTACATGAGGAAAGAACGTTTATTTACCTTTGTCTCGTCTTTTTTTTTTCATCTATACGCTCTATTATTTTTTAGGTAAGCGGATCCTTCCTTCTACCTCAACACCGATTGAATTTCATGCATATTTTATTCAAAAATCGTGAGACATTGTATAAAATAATCCTCGTGGTACTTGGAATTTTGGTCTACTCTAGATTGCATTCCAAGATTGTATAAAAATTCAATTGAGAGAGATAACAATCAGACCTTCTTCGAAACACAATACGAAGGATTAAATTTAACTTTTCTTAAAGCTCGTCAATAGGTAAAGCTCTGATTATATCATAGATTGAAATTGATATTCCCGTTTCCATATTTTAAGGAGTTACCAAAGATACTCCAGTATAATCTCTACGAATTAGCACTGAATATATATACCTACGAAAATATCTACCGTTCTGTTACCAAGTGAGATCCTCAACCGGACGTCCTTTCAACCGTTAGGTGCATTTTAAATAGTAATCACTGCAGACAATGCTCTATACATATATATCCTGTTCTAGAAATCAATAATAAGTTATAAATAAATATGCCTTATAATTTATAATGATATTTTAAGACAAATTCTCACTTCACTTGCCAAAACTTGAATGACATATTTCACGAAATCGATCTTGGACGAAATTGTTAAGTTTTTGTCTTTCATTTTTGATACTTAAAATATACCCTCGGACTGCACTGTCATGGATCACTGAACCGATTGATCTTATCTCTTATGTATTTACAACAATGTAGCAGTTCAGATTCTCAATTTCGCGATAGAATGAAAGACCACCCAGGCCTATATTTATAGCTTCTGCAGAACAACCGATAAATAGAGCTTATTATAGAAACTTATCTGAATATTTCAAACATTTCTTATTTGATCAAATCAATATTTCTTTTATCCCAGAATTTCGAGCTTATTATAAGCTAGTTTTGGGCGTGAAAAAACAAAATTTTAGGTTCTCTTGAAATTCTCTTGAAATACGCAAATACCAAAATCAAAAAAGCAATCTCTATCATTGAGAACCAACACTCAATTTTGATAAATACTTTTCGGACAAAAAAACTACTCCAGAATATAGGGCTATTTCCGAGAAAACAACCCCTATCATTGACAACTCGCCCTCAATTTTGCAAAATACTTTTTTGACAAAACGAACTACTTCAGATTTCCCGGCTCTTAAAATACTCAAAAGCCAATTTAAATAAAAAATCCTATTCATTGACAACCTACAATATTAAATATTGGTAATAATAGTTTTTTCGAAATTGGTTTTTGGGTAGTTTGAGAAGCCGAAAATAGCCCGAAATTCTGGAGTATTTTTTTTGTGTCCAAAAGGTAATTTTTTAAATTTAGGGTTACCTATCAATTTTGTGTTGGGTATATAGATAAACAAGTACAAATCAGTGAGTCATTAAAAGCAAGTGTAACAGAGCACATCGTGAAAAACTAATTAACACGAGATTAACCGAGTCTTCTTGTTCCTTAATAAATTCCTCTAATCCTCTCACACCCTCCGTCTTCTTACCATTTAATTTCTTATTATGGGTATGCACTATGCATGCGTGCGTGCGCGCGAATGACCTGACACGACGCATCGGCAGGAAGCTGTCGGTTTAGATAAGATCTGCGAGAAACCCCAGGCCAAGAGCACCCTTGCCCTCGCTTGCCCCTCCAGTCGTTACACCCCATAAAATGTAGCCCCATCGCAATAACCGACACCGACCCTCCTCCGTAACCGTGATTGCACCATATATATATATATATATATAATGTATTATATATATAACCTGCACTATGCTTGTACTCTTCAGCTTTAAAAAGAGTAAACTAACGAGTTGTCCAAGCGATTTACTGCTCTTAATACTAACTACCGATTGTTCAATGTTAAACCGAGGAAAAATATACAATAGGAGTGGGGTTCTTTTTTATGATAAGACGTATGGACCGTCTCCCTACAGAAAATTAAAATTAAGGAATCTCAAGATGCTTATTTAAAAAAAAAAGTTCCCACTAAAGTAGATCGCATTTTTCATACCTATATAAAAAGGATCGTTAAGACAATTTCATATTTTGTTTCAAATGGCTAACCTATTGAACACACGGCCCATGTTTGGGCCAATAATGGCAGCCAAAGATCGGTAAACGTTATTGGGCCAAGGTCGGCATTTTAATCGCACAGTCTTGTGCCAGTACTGGCAGCCGATATTGGCTATTTAAATTTGCCGATACTTGGCCGATCCTTGGCCCAGCAACGGCACATTACTGGACCAAGTGCCACTTTGATCACGGGAAACCATGTTTCAAGAAGAAGAGCCAGAGTTTATATTAAAAAGAATATTAAACATCATTTTTCTACTTTAAAGATAACTTATTTCGAAAATATATCCTTTTCTTCAAATTACTTAAAAA
>JAUESI010020081.1:2983-14519 GCA_032275145.1 Synergus laeviventris | reverse complement strand
GTATTAGAATTCTTTACTCTATCTTTTTTTTTTTGAAATTCAAAAATATAAATATGTACTTGGAGTACCGGTTCGAAGCCTGCATGCCACAAACAAATCAACTTTTTTAAACAAAACTGTTGTATTCAAAAGAATATTGAAGTTGAGGTGTTTCCAGGGTTTATGATAAAATAATTTTTTAGAGATAGTTACTTCCTAATTGTAATTTAAAAAAAAAATAAGCAATGAAAAATGTTAATAATGGAAAATACACAAACATTCACACATTAAAAGAAACACTTCTAGTGGATTAAATCCATATATTTCACTTCCAAAATTTGTTCTTTTTTTTTTAAATATTTCAGCAATAATTGAAGCTATCTTAATAAAATTAACGTTAAAATTTCTAAAATAAAAATACTATCAACCTGCCTACTTTTCTTTCAAAAGGTTACCACCCCTTATTTTGTAAAAGGGAAAATTGAGTTTTTTAAAATTGATTTTTGGAATAGAAGAATAGAATAGAATAGAATAGAATAGAATATTTAATAGAATATAACAGATTTATTAACAATTGTTTACACTTGAAAGAATATTAAAGAATAATTTTGACGTATGAGCTTCAAATGTGTTTTAATGAGAATGTGTTCCTACAAGGTCGAGAGAACATTAAGTAAATTAGGTTTCTTCTTTATTTAAAACTAAACTAATTAAAATACATGAATATAGCAGCAACAAAGGTTGGTAAACGAGTGCAATAAGCGGGCGACGTGTGTTGAGAATATGTGCACGCTATAAAGCAGGCCCATTTTTTAAATTAAAATTATTTTCCTAATTTTTTTTAATTTATGAAACTATAATCTCATAAAGGTAAGAATTTGTTATGTATTTAATAATTTATTATTTGTACATTAATTTATTTGTCCATAAATTCGTCAATTTGTGTATAAGTCTGCGGTATAAGCAAAAGAAGGTATCTTCGTTTTCCGTCTTTTGGTTAGTCTCTTGATACAAAAAAAAGAAATTTACAATACATAAATTGATGAAAAATTAAAATATCGAATTATAAATACCAAATAATTTTTAAAGTAATTAATTAGTCAAAAAATGTACCATATATAATCATTTTAATTATTAATTAAAATGTTATAAATCGTTAAATTTGGATTTCAGAAACTTAAAAATTCGGGTACTTATATATACTTCGTTATTATTAATTTATTCATCATGAAATTTGTCAATTCGTGTAATTGGTATCTATTTTTTCGGTAATTTTGTTGAGATTCTATAGGTTCAAAAAACTAATCTTTTTAATTGAAATACAATACGAAAAGAAAATTTTTCTTTTGGCGTCTGTAAATATTGTCTTGTTTAAAAGAAACCATAAGAAGCATGATAGTTAATTAATTAAAGTAACATTCATCCAGGTGCCAGACCCGGATATATAAGCTCACCCAAAATCATGTCTTACTGTCCTTGTCTCACTCTCACACATCAAGATATGTATAACAAATAAATAAATAAATAAATGCTTATATATATATATATTACTATTAAATTCAGAAAATGGTCGTTTAATCTTCTTCGGGACATAGCACCTGGGTACTTTAAGAATCACTTTTTTTAGTGCCAATAAATCTAGTTTGAACCAAAAAATATGGTTCAAAAGTAATAGTAATATTCTGAATAAAACTTACTTTCTTAATGTATACAATTTTATTAAAATTTTTACAGGTGGTATAAACAAATGAAAAATGTTGAGTTTCTTTTTTTATACAAAATGCTATATTCCTGAAATATTCCAATGCAATATTGCTGGAACATTTAATAAAAAGTTTCCGAAGTTTAAATAAAGTTAAAGTAATTGTTGAATATACTATTGTAATTGATGATAATACCGCATTAAAAATATCTATGGAAATTTTCGTGGCCAGAACGATATGCCTACAAGACGAATTTCATCAAAAGTTTCAAAGGAATATTCCAGCAATACGGAAGACAAGAATAATATCATTAGCAACTATGTGTAATCAACTAATCCCAGCTTTGAGAAATATTATACATACTACATAGGTACTGCAAAACAGTTATGGTAGGTATTGCAAAACTTAATTTAATTCCAATCGTAACGAGGTAATTTTTACAATATTTTATGAGAATATATCTTATTTGGAAAAAAAGAATCCTTCATACTTGTTCCTCCTCTCAACGCTATGTTTTACTAGATTAGCGATTATTGTGGAACATCTGATAGATAAGTTGAGAGATAAAAAAGAAAACGTAATCGACAATGTGATACAAAATATAGATATCAATTGCATATAGAGCAATATTCAATACATCTCTGTTGTGTTCTATTTAGGTAAAAATATAATTTAAGTTAATCCAAATTATTTAATTATTTAACTTCCAAAATAAGTGAAACAGTGTGCTCGCAAAAATGGAAACTTAATAATTATATACATATACTTCAATTAATGAATTATCAAATTTTGGAAGAAAGAATGCGTGTCAATAAATAGGAAGAGGTCGTCTGGAATGATAACCAAAACCGTTATTCCATTTATCAAAAAACTTATTTTTTATAAACGTAACTCTCAGCCCCACCACGTCCAAAACCTGCAAAAGAATGTATAAAAATATTGGATACAAATCTAATAAGTACTTATAATTTGAGATAAGATAGACGTTTTAGAATTGAGAGAGGATCCTCCGAACTATATATATCACTTCGCGTATTATGTTAACATACACAAAAGCGTGTACTTTATATATTATACTTATTATCCTCTCAATTCAAACACGGCCATATTCTCTGTGAGATTAAATAACTTTAAGATTTTGGAAATTTGTATATGCTTGAAAAAAAAACATGAATATTTAACATCGAAAAATATTTACTGATTTGAAGCTCCTTACACAACGCAAGAAAAATTTTATAATTTTAGAAATGCCTAATAAGTACTCTGAACAGAGCGAGGAGCTGCCACCTGAGACACATAATAATAATAATAATAAACAGATATTCAAAATTTAACACAAAATTACCAAGAAATTATCAATTTGTCTTTTTTCTCAAACAAAACCACTATTCTGAAATCTGCTGACAAACAGAGACCAACAATAGTCCATTTTAGTTTCGACTCACAATTTTTTTCATTTGCCAAAGCAGTAGTATCCAATTAATTAAAATTTATAAAATTTTATTTTTTACGACTTGCCAGGATTTTGTTCCAGAGATCTGATAGCAATAAAAATTGAACACCAAATAGGAGGAACACATCAACCTAGCATCTAGAGGTTGGTTCAGTTTATTTAAAATTTGAGTTATTTCCAAACCAAACACCAGCTCAGGAATAGAGACAACGAAAGAGGTGAGAGTCTTTATTGAATTACCTTATTAGTACCGATTCGGGACATTTAACCTTATATGTTCAATACCTCTGCGTGACTACTGACTATATTAAGGAACGGCATGTGTTGCATCAAACGTCCTTATCCGATCACAAACATATCTGTTTTTTTTTTTTTTTTTTTCTGAGATCGGATTGGAGGTACTTACAGGAATCTAAAAGGAAGACCAGGTCCACCTATGAATAAAATGGTCCCTATTATCGAATTAAAAGAGTGAATAGGTATGCTTTCTGGTGGAATAGTAGGTTTGAAGCCCTGAGGAAGAATACTAGAAGACTTTTGAATGGGGCTAAAAAAAGTAAAAAATGGAACTAGTATAGGGAATCCATTACGAGGTATAATATTGAGTTACAGACTGCTAAGTGGTCAATTTGACCCCTTTAAAACTGCAGGGAATGATGAGATTTTCCCTGTATTGATTCTAGAAGGATTAGAATATTTAGTAGGGCATACATAGCATATTTAGATCATGTTTATCAATGGAATATACCCCTGGGACTTGGAGCAAGGTAAAATCGATCTTTATTTCTAAATAGGGTAGACTGACCTATTATGAAGCTGAATCTATCTATCTATTTCAAATATCCTAACATCATTTATGTTTAAAAAAAAAATAAATAAGATAGATTAGATAGCGGTGACTGCATTTTTGGACATAGAGGGCGCTTTTAGCAATAATCCTGTAGATCATGTTTATGATGCTGCAATAAACATGGAGCTGCTAGTACTATACCATAAACAGGTGGATGAGATCCATGTTGAGAACCAAGGTAATATACACCGGATTTGGAAGCTCAACAGGAAAGGGTAGTCTGCACAAGAATATTTAGAAAACCTATTAATCCTCGTGGAAGGTAAACACGAGGGCAACATTAATTGGCTTTATGCAAAAAGCACTCAAAACAGTTGAGCAATGGTGCAACGAACGAGGCTTATCAGTCAACCTGGAGAAAAAAAACTACTGGTCTTCATGAGGAAGAAGAAACTCTCAGACATCAGGAAACTCTATGGCAGGTTGGTTGAACTCTCTACATATATGACTCCAAGCTAAGGTGAAAATGACACGTTGATGTTGTTGGATAAAAGGCTAAAATGGACTTCTGTGTCTGTACAGGCTTATCACAATGATAATAACTGCGGTACCTCATATTATGTGTTCAGGTCAGCAGTTGAGAAATGGACTCAACTATATAGTAGTACATGCTAGGCGGTGGGATGAAGCCGAAAAGCTGATACGTTCGAAGAAATACATTAGTATAGCTATACTCAACGAGATCAAAGGACCTCTATTGACTACTTAAAAGGAATAGGTAAAGGTAGAGATATTAATTGGCCACTACCACCTCAATAAACATTAAACATCTACACATAATGGGATTTGAGGTTGAATCTTAATGTCGTAAGTGTAAATATGTAAATATGTGCGCATCATATATTGTGTGAATGTGATCCCAGTGGGCACAGAATTCAACGATGTCTTTATGAAATCTCTATAATAGGACAGCTTTACGATATTCTATGTCCATGTCGTTAAGATGTATTTACGATGTCGAAAAGACATTGTCAAATCCTACGACGTCTATTATAACATCGCAAAGATATCTTAACGACATCATGGACATAGGATATCTTTACGATGTCGTAAAACCTAATTATAAGATTTCTTGATGAATAAATTCTAATCTTCGTATTTTAAAAGTCATGTTCTCGGTGCAATGCTATTTTTTGACGTGCACATTTTGGTAAGGAACTGAATATAGAAGTCGAAAAAATTGAATAATACATATATGCTCACCGCCAGGACCAAAAAGAGCCGAATAGCAAGGGTTGTTACAGTAGGGTTTGCCTTCGTGTTCAGCATGTCCACCAGGTGTTAATGTTTTGTTGCATTTTTCACATCGCAAACAGGCACCGTGCCAGTCCTTTCCCAGAGAAGTCTTGCGCTCCGCTAAAAAATAATATGTCAGTTACTGTAAAAGGATGTTTTCAATTTACTCGCACTTGATGGTAGAAAAAAACCTATAAGCACACTGTCATTTGTGCATTATACTATCCCCTCCATGCATACGCGTCTGTAAAAACAAATGCCAAACGTTGCATTAAACAAAGCAAAAAGATGTAGTTTTATTTCTTTGGTTTTATATATGGTAACATTATAATTTGTATAATTAATATTTAAATCGCAAGATGTTAGGCATGGACATGTTGCGCTATTATTAATAAGAAAATTGTGTTTTTAAAGTACAGTTAGATATGTATAAATCGAAATAAATATAAGCAATTGCAAATGAAATAGTGCGAGGTTGTTTTTTAATATATTTATGTAGTATCGAAAGGTTTCTGGATTCCGACGTATAACGTAATATCCGCCGAAAATGGAAATTCGACACTTTTAGAGGAATGCTCTACAAAGCGAAGGCCAATATTGGTCAGTGTTCGGAAGACGTTGAAACGATCAAGACGAATTTTGAAGACGGAACACTCTTACTTTATATATAATTATCTTTTCCTTTTCCACATTACTTTGTTCATTGCGTTATTTTGAAATCATCTCTTTAATCCCACATTTAGTAAACACATATTAACCAATTCTTATTGTTAATAGAAAACTACGAGTTCACAGTAAAATTTTTACTACAATTCAAATGATAAGGAATTTCTTCTTACCGCAATTGCACTATAGTAACGATTTTATATCCTATATGAATTAGTATTTTCCTACTATAATAAGCATTAGTAAAAATGCTTACCAAATCAATCACTTAGCATCTTCGCGCTAATTCACTAATAACTTATACTAATTTCGATTTAGAGAATATGGATTAATACATATATTTTAATATTTTATATAGATACAACATTAGTAATTACGGATATTTTTCTGTAATCAATACAATAATATAATTTAATAATAATAATAAATAATAAATTATTATTATTTTTTTTTTTTCAATAATTTCTGTAATCGTCACATATATATTTGTCAGTAATTCTTATGGATGTTTCATATGTTAGTGTTGCGACTAAATCCTGTTACATTTACAAATTCTATTTACATAAATTTTATGTAATGAGTACTGAAATTCTATTCTGTCACTATATTAGCATAGGAAATCTGTAACGGTTACAGACTTTCGGTAAGTTTAATTCTATAAATTACGTAATGCTAAAATTTCAAAATTTCATGACCTGTCTGTCTGTTAGTAACGCTACTATATAACAATCGAACTCTATCCAGTCTGTCTGTTCAAATTAACGTAACGACCTCTAGAAAATTAAAAAAAAAACGGGCTGGACAGAATTATATAATAAAGTATTGATATGATGTTTTGCTTTTTTCATATGTCTTTAGTTTAACTATTACAAACTAAATAATATAATATCATGTTATATCGTTCTTATATAAGATTATAAATGCAGTGAATAAATTTGTTGTATCATTATAATTGATATGATGTTTAGATATATATCAACGTTTTCTTCATCCATCCTTTTTCGTTGTTAAAATCCACTATAAGTGGATTGAAACAAATTTTGGCAGATGGATTTTTGCCTCCGCGTACCCGCACGAAAAAATACGTCGACAAAAGTAGAAATTCCTCAGCCAGGTGCAGATACAAAATTTTTTTTCGCACACAGAGAGAACACTGTGGTTGGCCCAACCCTAGATATGGAAATGCCATAGTAAATGGAAAAATATGGGGCAACCATATATATCTATGGTTGGTGCAGCCAAAGTGTAATGCTACCTGTGTTTAGGTACAACAAGAAAGTAAAATGGCTGGGCTGACAATATCAAATGGATGGCTCATCCAATGTATTTTAATGTGCTGACAAAAAGTATATAATGGGTGGTACATCCATTCAGTATTGCTTGTCCAGCCTAAAGCATTTGATGCTCTTTTCATAAATTAGGTTAGGAGAACTTTTTTCAGAAAAAAATCAGATATTTCAATGCAATTATTTTATTTGCTTATATTATACAAAATATACATTATGTATATATAAATTACCAGGTGTATACATATAAGCCTAAATCCGCTATTTGCTCAGACGGTAGTGAACATATTTAGCTACAATAGAAACGTCATGCTTTTTTTTGTGTGAGTTCGACACCTGTCTGCATAAATCAGTGCACATAGTCAGTTTTTTATACAACAACATAAATTTATTCTTGACTAATCATGTCTAGTTTTGTGACAGAAAAGGAGATATTTCAGGAAGCCAATCTCTGCTAAGAATTCTTCCATTGCAATAAAACATACACGATACGATGAATTAACACAAGACGCCATACTATTAAAAAAAACACGATCGCCTGCCAGTCTGCCACGCAAACAAATGCAAAGATCCAACTATAATATATGGTTGGCTGGACCATAGCTATGGCTGCCCCAACCATATCGCTTCCATCTAGCTGGTTTGGTCAGTGCAAACATTCAATTGCTTAGCTTAGCCATTTTTTTTAGTTCTTCCACCTTAAACTATGGTCATGTCAGCAATATTACTTGCAACAATGTTTGAATACCAAGCCCGAACATCCAGGATTTGTCAGCATGCCTTATATGACTGTTTTTGCCCATCGAGTGCGTGAAAAAAGACTTAATAGGAAGAACTTGTGACTCGTATGGTTTATACTTTGCTACAAAAAAATCTCAAAATTTATAAGCAAAATAAGCATGGTTTTTCTGTATATAGAAAATCTAAAAATCATCAATAGTCATGACCTTCAGAATAATCCTGCTTCAAAAAAATTAATAATCTTGAAGAGATGGTTGGAAAATCCTTTTACGACGAAATGACTTTTATATATTATAATGAGTAATCTAATCAAAATGTATGCAATACCCCAAAGCACGCATGTTTAAATATTCCAAAACTATAATATTTCCTTATTCTTGATGATACAAAAAATTTATTCGCTTTTAATAGTTAAACTAAATACATATGAAAAAAGAAAAACATCATATCAATAGTTTAGCATAATTCTGTCCAGCCCGTTTTTTTTTAATTTTCTAGAGGTCGTTACGTTAATTTAAACAGACAGACTGGATAAAGTTCGATTGTTATATAGTAGCGTTACTAACAGACAGACCGGTCATGAAATTTTGAAGATATTTCTGTCATTAATGAACGCATGCAGAAGGAAAAAATCGTTTTAAAATCGTGCAGTATTAACTTTTCTTTATATAAAATTTTTTATAAAATGAATCTGTTAAAGTTACAGATTCAAATCTGCTTGACATTTCTACTATTCTAGCACATAAAATTTGTTAATCTTACAACTCTATTTGTAAAATTTGCACAGAAAAGATTCTATTAGTTTCATCTGCTAACGTAGCAGAAAGAATCTGTTATATTTACAGCTTGTAAAAATCTATTGAATCTAAGCGCATTGGAAATATGTAAATTTAACAGAAGAAATCTGTAATTTTACCCTGAGAAAAAGAATTTTTGTATACATATTTTATTTAATGTCAATTATACAGATGCGATTTTTGATTAAATTATAATATATGGTATACAAATTATAATATTGATTTAATATTTATGCGTATGAATGAGTGCACTGTGAAAAAAATGTCAAACACCATCTTTTGAGTCAGTTAGGGTAATGGTTTAGGTTATTTATTGATGCGTTTGTGCGTTCGATTATACTTATAAGTATCACATTCGTAATATATTTGCGAATAAACCATGTTCTTAATTAATAATTTTTTTTAAGAAACTTATTTTTATGTTTGAAACTACAAATAATCTGAAAATTCTACAGATTTTATCTGTAGAATTTAAATCCATGTTTTACGCTATAGACCACGTGATGATTCATGGTCATCGCAAAAACCGCAAAATTAATACCTCATGCAACATAACTTTTTCTGTAAACAATATATCGTCCTGAAACTTTTGGAAATTAATAAAAAGATGATAAATTATGTTTATCTGCTTTGCTTCGTTAAACATTTTACAAAAAAATAGTTTTTGGATCAAATTAAAACTGAGAACCTTTTTCCCTACAACCCTATTTACCCATCACAAGAAACAAAAGATCACTCTCATACTTTGACAAACAGAATAAGAATAACCACTTAAGAATGTTTACATTATAGTGTTAACAATTCTATGCACGAATTTTTGAAAGGTTAGAATCCATTTGGTACAAAGATTGTGGATAAGCGCAATAGAATATGTTATACTTGGTTTACTTTTGAATAATACTATTGAGATTCACTTGAAATGAGTCACATATTGCAAAATGTTTCGAAAGTTCCATACCTTTATGAGCTGACGAATGATGATCAATTCGGTAAAATGAATCGGCGGCAGTGACGTCTGGCTATCAGACATGTGATCACTGCGATCATATAATATATTTCCAGAATTGGAATGCAACACTCAATCTCCTGAAGGCATTTTACAATTTTTAAATCTTTTGGCATCAGTCTTTTTTCAAAGTTGATTATTATGTTGATGATGATGATTATTATTATTATTATTATTAGTTTGATATTTAATAATGTATTTTAATTCTTAATTAATATTTAATTTCCGTTAAAAATGAGCTCAAGAAATTGAATAAATGTTATATAATTTTAAATACATTGTAATTTATAGACACCCACTAACAATAACCTGACATCAACAATCATACGTTTAAGCAGCTATATATATATATATATATATATTATAGGCTTTAAAAAGCTCAACTTTTAAGAAATTGGCACAAAAAGATATATCACTGAGCTAAACAAATATTTCTATAGCTCCAATTTTCTGATTAATGAAACATAAATTTTGAGTTTATCATCTGTTACATTAACGTTAAGAAATATTTCTTTTGTTTTAAAAAGAAAGAACGAGGTATTTACATTATTTCAACAATATTTAATTAAACTTAATTAAAAAATTCTTTGACTTACACAAATTTAATGTATTTTTTTTTTCGATAGTGATGGTGATAATCTATATATATATATATGTCATACAAGACTAATAATTATCAGTTTTATCAGATTATAATCAGAAAACGACTTTTGGCTACTTGAATTTATTAGTGAAAGGTCACTGATATTCTAGTCATATTTAACTGATTTGCCAATAAAAAAAGTTGCTCTATTGTTTCGGCAAATTTCACTCTAATTTTAGTAACATTTGTACTCACAAAACAATGAAATTGACAGATTGAAATTTAAAGTTGAGGACATCAAAACGGAAATTTCGATATCCTATTTCTATTTGCAGGTTATTATTCCACATGGGACTTTAAAACATCTCAAAAACGACTTTCTCCTTCAGTTCACTGCACACTATTTCTAAATCCATGTGTGAATTTATGAAAAAAAATAGTTTCATTTTACCAAACCTTGAAGTAAAAAGTGGAAGATAAATAATCGTCACCCAGGATATCGCACGGATATCTGCACAATATCGCAATTTCCGCCTTGACGGAATAATATTCCCCAGATAAACATTAATATTAGGTCATAAACTATAAATAAAGCTTACTGCCATGATTAACTGCATAATTAACCTGCTGCTCTCACTGCGAAGAATAAGTTTTGAAAAACAAAAGAAGATTATTATCGCTTTTTGACTTTGTTATATCCCCATCATCAATGTTTTTGGTGAAACTAAATTGGAAAATAATCATCTGTTTTTGTTTTCCTAGTTTTGAAAAACTTGATTGGAAATAAAAATCACTGGTAGTGGTATAGACACATAATGAACTGAGAGCAGAAGGTTATAATAATGCGATTATCAGCAGCTTTTATAAATCGTTGCAAAGTACATAATAATATAAGCACCAAAGTAGTAGATAATTTGACAAATTATAGAGAAAGCACTTACCAAAATACACGGGTTTCTCGCATTTCGGACAGTTTGGCATATTGAGAAGAAGTCCGCCTTTTTTCTGGTAGATCTCAGTCTCAGGTCTCAGTAAAAGCATGGACAGAATGTTTTCGGTTGCGTGGTCAAACACACACTAGCTTCAAACTCGAATTGTGTATAAGCTATAAGGTAATGTAATACTCTGCAGCTGATTGAACGTGTGAACGTATACGTATAGTGATGTAATCGTTAGCATCATTCTACTTGGCCTTGAGTACACCGGTTAAAGTATATGTTCACGTTACTGTAATAT
>JAUESI010020079.1:0-14602 GCA_032275145.1 Synergus laeviventris | reverse complement strand
CTAAATAAAGTAACTAAGCAAAACAAAGTTATTCAGTTATTAAGTAAAGGCACTTAACCCTTACTTCAGCGTTACATATGCATAGATATTCAAAAATTCTCGTCAGTGTTTTTATTCGTCGAAATTGTGCGAGTGCTTTTCAATTCGTGACAATTATTCATGAGCAAAAACATTTTTGGTCCTTCGAGCCGGATATTTCGCGTGCGAATCACTCAAAATCATACCGCGTAAAATCTACACCAGACATTTCGGAAAGTTAAGACAATTAGGTGAAGTTCGTCGTAACACAACACCAAGTGAATTCAAATTGTGAAGCTTGGCATCCTTGCCTCACTACCTGTCAGTGAACAGTGAATTTTAAATCTGAACAGTGAACTCTGTCGTATCTCGTGCCTTGTGTAACCCTAGTTTCACGTATAATCCAACGTGATCAACCTTCAACTCTCAACGTAAGCTGATTCTTACTTCAAGCTGATCAAGAACATATCTTTAATCCTGGTCGTCACAGCGGCTGCCATAATTACTCTCCATCATCAATAGTATTGGTTTGACAAAATAATTCATCACATCAATCACGTTCCATCACACATCAAAAAGGTAAGCGAATTTTTGTACTACCAATTTTCCTTTCTTATCATCCGCAATTCCCTTATATGATATATATTTCTGGCTACTCTCGTTAATATTACGTGATATTATTCGCAATGGACGCACAAGTGCATGAATTTAAAATAAAGGTTGCGAATTCCAAAAGAAAATTAACTAATTTCGCGAATTTTATCGATGGATATTCCGCTACCAAGGATTTCCCTTCTCTCGAAAAACGAATTAATGATATCAATAAGGTATTCGTAGAATTTAATAAATTATATACAAATTTAGAAGTGCTTTAGAATATGAAGACGCATTTTATGCCTCATTCGGGAAGACAAGAACATTTTTAAATAATATAATTTAAATCAATCGGACCGGTTGTCTTCGCAAAGCATCGGACTCGAAGCTTCAACCGATTCCTTCCGAAACACAAGAAAAAATCTGCCGCAAATAAATTTACCGACTTTTAGTGGATCCTATGAGGCTTGGCTAGGAATTCACGATTTGTTTCAGTCTCTTGTGAACGACAACGAAGACTTACCCAATATCGAGAAATTATATCACCTCAAAGGTTCCTTGAAGGGTGAGCCGCGGAAATTATTACTTCTCTCGAACTCTCATCAGAGAATTACATTATCGCGTGAAATTTACTCAAAGAACGTTATGATAACCGAAAATTAATTTAAAAAACTCACGTAAGGGCTTTATTAAATCTACCATGCCTCTCGAAGGAGTTTCATATACGTTCATTTGTTGATCAAGTCCAAAAACATGTTAGAGCACTTGAGGCATTAAAAGAACCTGTCGAAAGATGGGATACTCTGTTAATCGAAATAATCAGCCAAAAACTTAGTCCCTTTATCCGTGAAAAATGGGAGGACTTCAGTTGTGATTCAGAAAACCCCACTTATAAGGAATTGTCAACCTTTCTTCAACGTCACGTGCAATTCGAAAATGCAAGGTCAAGTCCAGGTCAGGGAAAAATTCAAACCTTTTCGGATAAAAGGCTATTCCGCGCACACTTCAAAGACACAAGTTTAAGCCAAGGTCAGGGAAGAAATCAACATTTTTCTGATAAAAAGTCATTTCGCTCACATTCTCAGCACCACTTCCAGCAAGCATTCGCAGCTTCGACTACAACTCTAATTTGTTCACATTGTCAGAGAGATGACCCTGTCTATCGGTGTGAACATTTTAAAAAACTTTCGCCGCAAAAGCGTTTCGATACTGTAAAAAACACGGTACTTTGCATAAATTTTTTGCGTTCTAATCACCATCTCTGTGATTGCAATAGCAGCAATTGTCGTAAGTGTGTCAAAAAGCATCACACACTTTTACACTTTGAAAGGGGTTCAACTAGTGAATCTGTTGAAACCGCACCCATATCTCAAAAGCAGTCTCTTGTACATGCACATGCTCAAATCTCGTCCGAGGGCTTGCTAGGAACCGCGATCGTCGACCTAGTTGATGTCCAAGGAAATTCAAAAACGTGTCGTGTCTTCTTAGATTCTGGCTCACAAGCAAATTTTATCACTGAAGCAACAGTTTCTTTTTTGAACTTACCAAGAAAATCAGTGGAAGTGTCAGTGTCATGTGTGGATAATATTTCCACAGAAATAAAACATTCGGTTTCTGCAACTCTAAGGTCGCGATTTAATCAATATTCAAAAAAGATTGAATTTCTAGTTCTAAAACAAATTACAAAAAATATGCCTTCAATCCCAATCAATCAATCTAGTTTCATCATACCAAACCACATAACTCTCGCTGACCCTGAATTCCACAAGACATAAAAAATCGATGCTCTTATCGAAGTAAAATTATTCTTTTAATTATTATGTTCAGGTCCGATAGCATTGAAAAATCATCCCGATGCAGTGTTGCAAAAAACACATCTAGGATGGTTAGTAGCAGGAGAGCTAAATAGCTCTTTCTTAAGAAGCAATTATCAATGTGACATTATCATACATTCCACGCCGTTAGAGGCAAACTTAGAAAAATTTTGGGAAATAGAGGAAGTTACTTTTAAAAAATTACTATCCCCAGAGGAGCAAGAGTGCGAAACTCACTTCACAACGCACACGCAGCGTAACCCTGAAGGTCGATATGTCGTTAGGTTACCCTTCAATAAAATGAAGGACAGACTAGGAGATTCACGTTCCATGGCTCTTCGTCGCTTCAATATTCTAGAAAATCATTTTAACAAAAATCCGAAATTAAAAGAAAATTATTGCGCCTTCTTAAATGAATATAGCGATTTAAAACACATGTCAGTAATGAAAAACAAGCATCTGGTTTTACCAGGGTTTTATCTTCTCCATCATGCTGTGATAAGGGAAAACAGTGTTACCACCAAAATTCGTGTAGTTTTCGACGGATCTGCGAAAACATCCTCGGTCGTTTTGCTAAACGATTCTCTTATGGTCGGACCTACAATTCAGGCCGACCTGTTTACACTATTGAGTCGATTTCGATCTCACGCTTATGCTCTTACCGCCGACATTGAAAACATGTATCGGCAGGTCTTGGTGCATCCAGATGATGCAATATATCAAAAAATGATATTTCGAGAAAATGAAAATGAAATCTCTCAAGGAATATTCCCTTGACACCACACATACGGTACTTCTTGCGCTCCCTTCCTCGCCATTCAGGCCCTACATCAACTAGCTGACGATGAAGGAAACAAACATCCTATCGCAGCAAACGTGCTAAAAAAGGACTTCTATGTCGATGACCTGCTAACCGGTGCGAAAACCCACGATGAAGCCAAGTTTCTTCGCGACGACATAACAGCTCTCCTGCAGAAGAGCGGTTTCCCTCTCAGAAAATGGGCTTCCGATGACCCTTCGTTAGTACCCGAAAATGTAGACAATCCCACAATCTCACATATGTCTCTTGATCCAAACGCAAGCATAAAAACATTAGGGATTCATTGGAAATCCCGCCTAGACTCAATATTTTATAAGATCAACCTATCAGATTTCTCAGATATCGTAACTAAACGCTCAATTCTCTCGCAAGTCTCTAAATTATTTGACCCCTTAGGTTTGCTCGGTCCAGTTATTGTTAAAGCAAAGATTCTCATTCAGTTTCTTTGGAAGGCCGGGCTCAGTTGGGACAGTCCAGTCCCAACTGAAATACACAATATGTGGCTACAATTCAAGGAGCAATTTCCACTCTTAGGTGAGGTTAATTTTAATCGATTAATTGTCGCACCTAAATCAACTGAAATCGAAATCCACGGCTTCTGCGACGCAAGGGAAAAGGCGTAGGGAGCCTACATTTACTTGCTTTCTACCGATAATCAAGGCATTCAACATATCTCTCTTGTTTTCCCTAATTCTAGAGTCGCTCCAGTAAGTCCCAAGACATTGCCGCGTCTTGAGTTAAGCGCGGCCCTCTTATTCGCTCGGTTATTCACTGCGGTCAAGCAAGCTTTAGAAATCGATATAAAGCAAACATATTTATTGTCAGATTCCACTATAACATTAAATTGGATAAACACAGAACCATATCTATTAAAAAAATTCGTTGCAAATCGAGTCGACGAAATACGAAAACTCACGACCTCCTGTAATTGGCTCCACGTACCTACACAGGACAATCCCGCTGATTTAGTTTCGAGAGGCTTGACACCTCAAGAGTTTTTGGAAGCACCCCTCTGGAAAAGCGGCCCTGAATGGCTCCTACTTGAGAAAAATTGATGGCCACAAGAGAAAATTTATTTATCGGAAACTCCAGAGAAACGCACCGTTATCGATCACGCTATTTCTACTAATGAAGCTGAAAGGTGTAGTTCGTTTAAGAGGCTAAAACTAGTGTTCGCATACGTCTTGCGATTTGTTCACAACGCAAGAAATCCTACAAAAAGGAGCAGTGGTCCCATTAGTTTAATTGGTCTCGAAACCGCAACTCAAGCAATAATTCTCGCTACACAACTTGCCACATTTTCTAAAGAAATACACTGCCTAAAAAAAAAGTCGATTAATCCCTTTGAAACCATTCTTAGACAAACACGGCATTCTGAGAGTGGGTGGTAGATTAAAACACTCAGGTTTACCTGAAGAACACAAATATCAAATTTTACTGCCTCTTAATCATCACATAACTCAACTCATAATCCGTGAAGAACATGAAAGAACCCAAGCACGCAGGAACCCAAGCGACTCTGTACTCTGTTCGAGAGAAATTTTGGCCCTTGAATGGTCGTAAAATCACGCGAAAAATAATTTACAAATGCGTTCGGTGCTTTCGCGCAAAACCACGGGGAATTGATTACGTCATGGGTGATCTGCCACAAGAACGCGTATCTTGCTTTCGTCTCTTCCTTAATATCGGCGTGGACTATTGTGGCTCATTTTTCATTAAGGTAAAAAGATTTCGCGATCGCAACAAACTAAAAACCTATGTTGCCATTTTCGTTTGCTTAAGTACGAAGGCAGTACACTTAGAATTAGTCAGTGATTTGACCACAGAAGCTTTCATCGCTTCCCTAAAGAGATTCTTCGCCAGAAGGGGAATCTCTCGGAATATCCACTCAGATAACGCAACGAATTTTTTTGGTGCCAATCGCGAATTGATCAATCTCCATGAATTATTTCAATCGGAGGAGCACAACAAAACAGTAAAAGAATTTTTTAACCAACAAAAAATCACTTGGAAGTTCATCCCCCCCAGGGCACCTTACTTTAGCGGTCTCTGGGAGGCCGCTGTAAAATCATTTAAACACCATCTTTCGCGCACAATAGGTGACACATTATTAACCTTTGAGCAGTTTGAAACTTGTATCATAGAAATTGAAGCCATATTAAACTGTCGCCCGCTATCTCCTCTTTCGTCTGATCCCAACGAATTCCAACCTTTATCTCCTGGTCACTTCCTAATTGTTGGTCCATTAATGAGATTCCCCCAGTTGGACTTGAAGGACGTAACACCTAATCGCTTGTCAGCATGGCAGCACGCTCAAAAATTGCGCCATCACTTTAGGAACCGATGGCAGAAGGAGTATTTGCAACAACTAACAGTTCGCAGCAAATGGCAATCTAGCTCCAATGAATCAATCAAACTAGGAACTATGGTTATGATAAGGGAAGATAACCTCGCACCCCTCCAATGAAAACTCGGGTGGATCATCGCCACCCACCCTGGCTCAGATGGCATCATTCGGGTAGCGACTGTAAAAACCGACACAGGAGAGTACAAACGTTGCATTAAAAAACTTTGTCCTCTTCCTGTCGAATCTTGCACCAAGGAAGAAGAAAATACCCACTACAGCAATTCATCTTAATTTAATCCTATTGTTTTATATAATTCTTTAGATAAGGAATAATTGTATCGTAAGTTAGGATAGTAAAAATAGTTGAACCTGTTAGTTCAAGGGCGGGCGGCATGTTCCGTCGGAACAATTCATCTTTGTAGAACATCTGCATTAAATTGTAAATTTTATGTTAAGTAGCAAGGTACTTACTAGAAGCAAATTCTTCAAGGCTGTTAATTCATGCTTTAATGTCATAAGCTGCTAAACTGTTCAAAGGTCCGACCCGATTTTATTATAATGGTACTAACCAGGTCATAAACCTTTTCAATTTCTCTTTTAACACCATGGCCAAGGGCCTCTGACTCATAGGTCTCAACTTTGGGGGGTTCTGCCCAGAGTCGTGAATTTTCACCATCGATCGGAAATAGTACTCAGACCTATTTTTACCAAATTGTCATCATTACCTGTCGAACAGCTGACCTATGCAACTTGCTGCATCTAGGCAGTTTCAATACATTAACCATACTTCGCTTAACCTTTAACGTTTCCAACAACAAAATACAGTCCACTCTCTCTACATCAATTTATGTAACATTAAATCAAATATACATAGATATTAAACAATTCTCGTCAGGGTTTTTATTCGTCGAAATTGTGCGAGGGCTGTTCAATTCGTGACAATTATTCATGAGCAAAAACAGGAGCAAATAATAATTTATAATAATAATTACAAGAAGATTGTGTAATATTAATATTTTATTAATATTTTTTTTCTATACATTGTATAGAAAAAATTTTAATAAAATATTAATGTGTACACTCATAACTAAAAAGGTTCATCCCTAAAACACAGGGATATAATTTAAATTTTAAAATTAAATTAGTAAAATTTCAGAAATAATGTCCCTTTTCCATCAGTGCACATGTAATAATTAGTTTTAATTAATTAGTATTATCTGTTGATTATTCTACTTCATACATTTATTAAATCTTTTATTTCAGAAATAACATTTTGGAACTGGAAGATTTATCATATACCGACTTGAAATGTTCCTGTAAATCCCAGAAAGGTAGTTTGGATGATCATTTTTCTGCCGTCCCCGTTGTTATTATTATTATTATACGGACGGCTATTATTATTATTATTATTCAATAAGTTTGACCTGTTCGTTGTTGAGTTTAACGGACGGAAATCCCTCCACAACGATGGCCATTTTCAAGTGGTTTTTTAGAGCCTCTTTAGACGCGCTTCTACAAAGAACTAATTAATAAAATTGTTCATCAGTCAAACCAGCAATGATGCTTTGAAGGAAGTACGTTTCGATAACATAGAAGTTGGACAATGTTCTCTAACCTTAATGTTATCATTACGTGTAAATAGTTCATATGATTTGTGTTATGATACGGCCATAAATCGCAATTTGTGGATGAACGAGAGGAAGATGAGAGTTACTGCAAAGCTAATTGGACTTAGAAAGCACAACAATTTTTCTATCCAGTTACGGTATCTAATAAATACGTAAAACATGGTTTACTATTTGAAAACGCTGCTAGAGACTGTTACGTGGATTACTATGGGGGACCAGTTGTAGAATGCGGTCTTATTGTGCATCCATTGTATCCATGGCTTGGATATCACACCTGATGGTGTGATATTTAAAGATGAAAAACCTTTTAAGTTATTAGAAATTAAGTGTTTCTACGAGGGAAAGGCAAAACCTATTAGCGAGTGCTTGTCAGACATTCCATATTTAAATAAGGAAACAGGTTTTTTGAAAGTAAAGCATAAATACTATGGTCAGATTCAACTGGGAATGTTGCTTTTGAACTTAGCATCATGTGACTTTGTTGTTTATGCTTCTTTCGATAAATCAATGCATGTCATTACCGTTCCGTTTGATAAAAATTTCGCCGTTAACATGACAAGTGTTGTTAGTACCGTATATTTGGAAAAAATGTTGCATTTTAAGTGTCCCAAGGATGATGATTTGAAGATTGTTTCTAATTAAACGTTTTCAACTTAAATTAACTTTAATTAAACAGGATATGTACAGTAAGAAATTACAATAAATTACAGTCGAAAATTACAATAAAAAATCAGAACTTGTCTTCAGCCAAGACGGGCGATGAGAGGTTAACAAGAGCACATGTGATTTTAAAAATGTGATCAACGTAGTCTAGTAAACCCCAAGAGGAACGATGATTCAGCATTTTGAAAATTTTTATTCGCTGATTTACTCGTTCAATGTGCACTCTTGCTGCCGCTATTTTTGTAATAAATTGTGATTCCTCAAAGGTTAATTGGTTATCGTGCATGAATGGTGGTCGAAACATCTGTATATTATGTTCTGCATAAACAGTTTCGATCAAGAAACCTTTATACACCATCACACCGTCTGTGCCTCTAGTCATCCTCTCTAATAATTCTGGTTTTGTACATATTAATTGATCAGAGGCTCTACCGCCATATGTTGGACTAATATATGATATTAGCACAGCAGGTGTAACACCTACTAAAAATTTAAAAGTAAATGTCGATTTATATTGCGAGTAACACCGGATGCGACACCTGAGACATTTGGATTTTTCAATTGGCACCTCAGTGCAATCCAATACGATCCTCGTGGGTTTAAAGTCATGAAAATATGTTGACATATTATCATTAAATTCATCCCGAGACGACCACCTGCAGACGATTGGTGTCAGATACGTTGACAAAAGTAATACTGTTGTCTTAAATACCCGACAGCAAGTATGTCTGGTAACCTTTTGAAATAAAACAGACAACATGGAGTAAGACAAGTCTTGCTTAATTTTTAGCATTGTCAAGGCTATGCTTTCTTTTATCGTCAAAATGTGTTTTGCATTGTGCCTTTTAGGCCACACTTTTTTCGCAGCATTTACTAAAGCATCTAAAAGCTTCAATGAAGAACGGAGACGTAGGCGTAGGCGTAGGCGTAGGCGTCGCAGTGTGCCTAGACCTTAACATGCTTATAAAATGACGTTCTTCGTCCGGAATATTATTTGACTGACACTGAGAGTCTTCCGCTAACTGATTTTGCAAATTTTGCTTTACAGGATCGCAAGTTTCATTCTTCGGTTCTTCTAATTCTTCTAAGGAGAGATTCTGTACGTCAGTTTCTAACTTCTTCATTTTTTCGTCTACACCTTCACCTTGATCTACGATATTCTTCTCCCTATTCATGCATATAATGATTAGAATACATCAAGAAAATAAACAAATAAAAATTTAAGACACACAGAATTTAAAAAACCATATCATTCGATATGATCGCAGAGAAGTTCACAATCGAAACTGAAAAAGCAGACCACAAATCTAAAGGTTCAACCAATCGTAGGTTTCTTTATTTATATACCATATCTTTCTTTTAAAATGAAGTATGGGGTAAGTGGAGGAGAGATGTGCCACTTTTTACTTTTAATATCCTACAGCTGTTCAAACACAAAAACAAAATATTATAGCCCGTGTAATTCTTAATTTCAACTTTTTGCCAGCTTTTTCGCCGGTTATTGAAGAAGTGAACCTGAATAACGGAGATCCCAAAAATAAACAATTTAGTAAGTCAGGAAAATAGTAAAAAAAAGACAAATACAAAAATATTTCACATGGTACATTTTAAAAATTATTATTGCTACTATTACTTTTTCTGTTGGATAAAGTTTAACTTTGTGCTTTTATTATTTATTATCTGGATACTCATTTTCTTTTACAAGAAATAAAAAAGATTAAAGTGGAATCAACTGAAACTAAAAACAGGCTAGACGAATGGAAGTCATGTTGGAAGCATTACTGTTAAAAAACGATGATTCACCAATCGTGGTTTCATTATCGACAACCAGTTAAACGTTCCGTTTAAAAACATAGCCGAGTTTACTAAATTGAATGAAAAACTATCGACTGATCAACAATTCAGACTTGATTTTGTGAGTTTATAATTTATCTTTAACAGAAAAAACATTTATAAACAATAATAATAATTTTATGAATGGTCGTGAATATGTTTGCCCTTTATTTTATTTATTATTTAAATTGTAAAGTAAAAAGTTTTTTTTTTACCTTTTACAGTTTTCATCATTGGATAGCTTAATTGATTCGAATTTTATTGTGACCAAAAGCATCATCAATATCTTTAAAAAGTTTGTGGCGAAAGAGCCAGCGATGATGTTCACCAATAGTAAAAAGTCTGGAGATAAATTTTTATTAAAAGATTACGAATTTCATCGATGCATACTTAGTAAGACCCTATGACTCTAATTCATATTTATTGTCATATTAATCTTATATTTGATGATTCAAATAATTCTTCTTCGACAGATTCCTTAATTCGTACCCATTTTGACAGAAAAACGCAAAAAAGTCTATCTAAAAAGACAGTCAATGATGGAATATATCTCATATCGTAACAAGTGTTCAGACCTCGTTTTTCTCAACATTTTTATCTGAGAAATTCTTGTTTAGGAATTAATATTTTTTGCTATTTGCGATATTTTTCTTCTTAAGTATGGCTATAGAGTTCTGCATTTTTGACGAGTAACTCAATATTTCTTCCAGCTTTCTCAAATTTTAGGAAATTTGTAATAATTTAGAAATTTGAAATATTCTTTACCTCTACCTTTTTGGCAACGTCGGAATCTAGAACTTAAGTTTCCGCATTCCTTCTGAGGTATAAATTCAGTGATCGAAACCGACCTGGAGGTTAGTAAAGAGTCGCTTCAGAGATGTGATCGTGTCAGTACCTAACTCTAAGCACGCGCTGCTGTATTGCGATTCGTTGTCATAAATTAGTTGTCTATGTATGTTCCTAAGAATTTATTTCATTAAATATATGATCAAGTTAAGTGGAACGAGACATTCTTTTATTACAACCCCTTTTTTAAATTTACAAGAACTTTAACACATGTACGTGACAACTTCCTTGTGCGTACAAAACAACAAGCCTTGAGTGGGACTGGCCAGTTTACCAGGTTAAGGCCACATCATACTATAAGTAGAGAAAAGTGGCCAGTCCCATGTATAAATTTCTACACGGATACTTGTTGTTGCGGAAATAATAAGAGGTCTGACATGGATGAAGAGGGTATTACTTTTAGTCATACACTGCTCTACGGTGATACCTCCAGTTTTAGGTAATCTGGAGGTATCGCGAGTGAATTCGAAACATAAAAAAGTCAGGGTCGTATGTACCAGTCTATCCAATACGGGTTCCACGAAGGCATGTATGCGTCGCGCATGGCGTAATTGGTTTATTCATTACTTTTGAATACTTGCGTCTAATTGGTTGCTTTTTGAACTGAAAGCGAACTCTGGTGAACTGAAGCGAACTAAGGAATTAACAGCTTAGTACTGCCAACCTTTTTATTTGGTACTGCTGAGTTCGAAAGATCTTTTCTCCCTGGCGCACGGAATCCATTAGCAACTATATATACCATATTGTTCGGACGTAGGGAAAATGACTTACGCACTTTGCCACTATCGAATTTAATTAATATAATGATAATTGTTTATTGAAGGAGGAAATACAAGTTTGAAATATAAGAGCTCGACCTGTCGTGTCCGAAAGCTCATGGATATCTGCCCTCTCTGGTGCTTACAATTTTAGAAGGTAGAGAGGGTTTCATATTCAAATATGATTGGCTGAAATAAATCGAAGGCATTTGGAAATTCCTTCGACTGATGTCATTAACCTTGTGGGAAAAATCCCAAAAGTATGTCTAGATATTTATACCTAAGAAACGTAAAAATGGTTGAGAATGTTTGGCATGCGGACCACAAATTCGTATAATATTTCATAAGCTGAACTGCCAGAAATGCAGATACAAATATTTCAGGGGAAAAAATATATAAATATCCCTCTTAGCCTAAAACCCTCTTCAGATTGAGAATCGTACTTATAAAATGTGAACATAATTATATAAACTAATTGTTGCTCGTCAAGACATATATATTAGCACCAATTCTAAAAAGAGGTAACACGAATAGAGAGATCACGGTAGAGAAGTGTACAAGAAAATAATGAAGTGCAAAATTTCATTATTATGCCAGCTCAACTAGCATTTGCAACTATCATTACAAATGCTAGTTGAGCTAAGTCTGCATCTTATACCGCGACTGCACAAACACAAATCACTTAGTCACACACGCACTCAAAATATTTGAAAATTTTTGGAAAATTAGCACAGATATAAGCTCGGAAAGCTACAATCACGATCGTTCTCAAAACAATTGATTGGGAAATGGTTGCAAAACATGTAGCACTCATAATCCTTTATAGGTGCACATTCTCTGAAGTTAACTCACTTGAGAAATATGAATTATAATAACTTTCGAACTTGGAAATAATCGCGGCTTTTCACTTTTGCTTTTATACGACCTCTCTATTCGAGAGTCAAAACAGATCTTAATTAATTAATAGAGGTATATTATTTGCCCAATATACACAAAACACATGGTATAATCTTATAATATCAATTTCAGACTTTCCGAAACATAAACAAAACTTGAACTCTCTTTCAAAAGTAATTTCTTTAATTGCTCAGCAATAATAAATGTGGGAACTCGTCAAGTCTCGACAATACAAAACCCAGGATCGATCCAAAGAGCTAATTGGCAATAATAATAAACATTACAGAAATTCTCAAATGAGTTAACTTCTAGATATGGAGAAAACAAATTAGGTAAGAATTCCATCTCAAATATGAATGAAATTATAAACAATAATTGAACCAGTTTTAAAATATTGGAAAATGTAATGACACAAAGTTTCCTCTATGAGGAAGTAAACAATTCAACATATCGTTAAAATCTATGATTTAGCCAAAGAGCTCCAATTTAAAACATGAATTAAAAGATATACAACAATAAAAACCTTATATGAATCATTGGAAAAATTGAAACCTAATAATCGATGGTAAATTGGAGACTTCTTCTTCCTCACACATCAAGCTCATAATTTAAAAGAAAAAGTTCGCACGTTTGTTAATTAGGAAAACTGCTGATGCATATAAAACTAATTCTCATAACTTCCTATGGTCGAAAAAAAGATAGGTGATGAGGTCCACTTCCTGATTCATCCATCCTGTCATCCTGTCTTCTCTTCGTTAGTCCTTATCAGCCGCCGTTAGATTTGAGGGAGAGAGAGATTCCGAACTCATCCCAACAATGATTTCAGATCCGGCTATACTTTTGACGATAATGTGGAGAACGAGGAACCCTTGCTTCTTTGATATTCCAGACAAAAGATAAACAAAAGACATTAAAAGCCAGAATGTCTATTTAAAAACAGAAAAATGAAAGATACTATTTAGGCGAGATTACCTATTATTACATGTTACGCCCGAGCGCGACATATCCTTCCTTCATCTAAACTTTGAGGAAAGTATGAAGAAAATATAAATAATTATAATACGTAGTATAGTATGTGTATGAGTGGGCCCAACTAGTATGCTATCCATTGTATGCTATGCAATATAAATTTAATTGCATATAATCATTAGGATTTCAAATAAGATTTACAATTGATATTTAAGTTCCCACGGATCTTGGAGCAGAATCTTCTCATGTTCATCCTTTCTTTTAAAAACAATAAAGTCGTTTTCGCTTTCCACTTGGGATTCTGACTGTTCAAGGACTGTTACCTTAAACAATTAATTTTGCCATCCACTGGAGACAGTAAAGGTTTTTTTGGTCGAGTAGCATACCCTTTTTAATATACAGATTTGGGAAAACCCAAATCCTGCAAGGAAAGGGACTAGACGATCCCTGTGAAGTTCAACCCCCACTATTAAAATTTCAAAATTTTCTTTGGAATTCTGAGTTCATCTTCAATACTTCTATAGTTCCTGATACGTTTTACACATAGTTTTTACATTTAAGGGTAAAAAAATCAATTTTCAAATATGGGGGTTAACTTTACGCTCCCCCCCACTTTTGGAAAATTGAACTTTTTTTCGGAATTCTGAGTAGATTTAGCATAGTTCTAGAGTTCCTGATGATTTTCAGAAATAGTTCCGGCAAATTTACCCCAAAAAAAATTTTTCAAAAATAAAAAATTTTTTTTCCGAAAATTTTGAAATTTTAATAGTGGGGGTGGAACTTCACAGGGATGACTAGACGTCAATAAAACATTGGCGACATACGAGGCGTTAAGCTTTGGTCTCTTGAACGGACCTACGTTTATGACTTTACAGTTGAGTGTCCTTTCGAGAGTAATTCAACATGCTTGAATTATTTTTATCATGTGCTTGCCAGTTTAGCGTACGCGTAATAAAAAACCCTCGCTCCTTGCGACCCGAGTACGACCCTCTGAAGAGTTGATCGGTACCGTCCGGTTATCAAAAGAGTTCTTGAAGAAAGTCTCGCCAGAATATAATTTTAAATTTAAAGAATTTCGTTACGCCCACGTCCGTTCCTGGTATAGTTGATTAGTGTAGTGTAAATTTTGATTTCTCTTGGTGACTTCCAGCATCTAGTGGGATTTACATATATACTGTTTGTAACTAAATTCAGTAAATTCACCAATAAATTGTCTTTAATAATAAGTTCCATAAATATTTCCTTCACCCAATACTCATCGGTCGATCAATACGCCTCGGTCAATCCTTGCCAGGAATGCGTCTAGGATCGCAGATGACCAAAATTCAATCCACTTGTTTAAGGGCATGCTCTACGGAGAGCATATGAGATTCAAATATGGCTCTACGCCATATTTAAAAAATAAACTTAAAAGA
>JAUESI010020077.1:0-14646 GCA_032275145.1 Synergus laeviventris | reverse complement strand
GGGCATAGTACAATAGGTTTTACCGCAGTGCTTTGGCGTTTTTAGTAGCCGCCCGTATAATAATAATAATAATAATACCCCATCTCTCAAATTGAATAAACCTCTACCTAAGGAAATTATTGTTATTTTAACTAATTATATAAAATGGCGGAAAAAAGTAGTTTTGACATACAGGGTAATCCTGATGTGTGGGAAGATAATGGGATTGGACAGTTTCTGAAGGTTGGAACTGGATCCCACCGGACTACTCGATGTCATTCGCGACCGTGCAATTGATAATTTTAAAGTACCTGTGGTAAATTCAGATGTTAAAGGATCTAATAAGAACGAGTTGAATTTTGAACTTGAGGATACTCCCCTGCAAATAATGATTCAGAAGGAAGCAAAAAAATTCAGTGACACCCTTGATGATTGTGCGGTGGCGAGTGTAGCAAATCACATTGATTTGTTGAGCCAATATAATAGTTTTATTTCGGCGCCCTAGTGTATATTTAGACAAGCAGCTGAGCGCAGTAAAATGAAGCTAGCTTCGATGACTAGTGTACACAACTATGAACCGATAACAACTTCTAGTTAAATTTTAATTCCAAATTCCTTGACCTTCAATTCTGTCAGTATTTACACCTTTAGTGTGCAGAGCAGAGCGTGCGTCGGAAGGCCTCCGCTTCCGCGTAGGTTAGCTTACGCGCCTGGCCTGGTTATTCGGGTTCACGGAAACCACCGCCGAAGTCCTCCCTTGCCCTTATATGGGCTGGCATTCTTTCATGATAGGGTTGGGGTGCCAGATCCAACCCTGCGAAATCGTCCGGTTTTGAGGACCGCTCCTCTCGTCCGATCAGGCTGCCCTCCCTAGCGACGATTTCTGGCTGTGGTCCCTCTTCCTCGGGTTCTGCAATAGTTTGAGCGGCCTGCTCATCCCTTAACATCTGGCACATGTAACGGTGCGTCCGGTAACCGATACTATCTTTCGGCTCGCCCACCCGTTTTCTTTGTAACCATACTAATTTCACTTCATATTGGATTAGCTATTGAAAAAATAAAAACAAACATATTTCCGACTCTGTCCACTGTCTGGAGTTAACCTCATCAGGGCAGCGAGTCTTTGTCAGAGTCAATGAGTAGTAATTCGGAGCTTGGTGGGTGCTTATATATTTGCCTTCCCCCTTACCAACTTTAAATCGTTAATGCTCCCGCGGTTTTACCATTTTCATTTTTAATCTCATATATTGTCGGAGAGAGTTTTTTCTTAATTAGGAATGTGCCTTCGAATTTTTCAAAGAGTTTGCCTGTTTTTCCCTCTGATTTCTTTGACAATTTATTTACACTTCTTAATACTTTATCGCCGATTTTATACTAGATCGGCCGTCTTCTTAAACTATAATATTTTGCTTGCCTATTGTTTGCCTGGTCTAGGTTTTTCTGTACCTTGTCTTTTATTACTTGGAATTTTCTTAACCTGTCTGCCCATTTATTGGTTTCCTAAAATTCTATTTGTTCCGTTCCTTCGATTTAAGTGAATTTTTTGGTTGAAGTTCCCTACCTAAATTTAGGAACGCTATGTGAATTTTGTGGCGGTATTTTTACTCGTCTTTATCGCCCTGAATATGTGTTTTAATAATTTGCTTAATTGTTCGATTATATCTTTCCGTGGGATCTGCTTTTGGATAATATCTCGGCGTTGTCACGTGTCTAATTCCAAATTTTTCTGTTAACATTCTCATACTTGTATTTACGAATTCTGTCCCACTATATGTCAATAATATTCTTGGTGTTCCCCAATGTGAAATTATACGCTCATAGGACTCTGATTCTATTGCTACCCCATTTGATTTTTTAATAAAAATGATTTCTAGCAATTTTGTTAAATTATCCACAAAAACTAGTATATATTGGTTTCGACGTTTTTCGAAATTGAAAGGGGTTCCATTATATCTGCTATTACCATTGTCCATGGTTCTTCTACTATTCGTTTACCCATCAATCCTACTGTTGACTGATTACTTAGTTTTGTTTTATGACAAACTTTACAGTTTTTAACATACTCTATCACCTCTGAATATATACCTGACCAGCAATAATTCTCCGCGTTTCTAGCTTATGTTTTTTCGGACCCTATATGTGCCGACTGCGATTTATCATGATTTTCTTGAAGTAATCGTTTTCTTAATCTTTTAGGAACAACTAATTTCCATGAATTAGTAACTGGTAATAATTTTAATTTCAGCGGATCCGGCCTAAGCTACTGGTTTAGCGGATTCTGGATTCTTCCTTTCACGATAATGCATCTGGCACGTGGTTTGAACTACCTTTTCTATAGATTATTCCGTAATTGTACTCTAACAGTTCTAACGCCCAACGGGCTAATCGACCTGTCGGATTTTTCAAATAATGAAGCCACTTCAAAGCCTGGTGATCAGTCAAGAGCTTGAAGTTATATCCCTCCAGATAAGGTCTAAACTTTTTTATCGCCCATACCACTGCTAAGCATTTTAATTCTGACGGTGAGTATTTTTTTCTGCGCTATTCTATCCTCAACTCGCATACGCAATAACAAGGTTTTTTTCTCCTAGGTTTTAGGTTAGTTCGGCGCCTAATTCCGTAAAACTTGCATCTGTTTCTAATTGAAATGAGTAATTAAAATCCAGACGTGCTAAGATCGGCGTTGTAGTTAAAAGCTTTCAAATTTTTTCGAAGGCTGTATCTTGTTCGGGGCCCCATTTCCATACTTTTGTTTTCTTTAGTAACATATTTATTGGCTGCATTGCTTCGGCAAAATATGGTATAAATTTCCTATGCCAGCCAGCCATTCCTATCAATATTTGGACCTGTTTTACGTTTTTTGGTACGGGGAATTGTAATATTGATTTACTTTTGTCGGCTGTTTCTACGCCGTTTTCACTTATTTTAAACCGTAAGTATTTTAGTGTGGAACACTCGAATTCGCATTTTTCTGGACTTATTGTCAATCCTGCTTCCTGTACCCTATCATCATTTCTGAATATCCTATGTGTTTCTCAAAATTCTGAGTCGCGAAAATAAATTCTTCTAGGTAACAAAACATGAATGGCTTTAACTCTTGGATTATAATTCTGTACATCAGCCTCTGGAAAATGACTGGTGCGTTTGTTAATCCAAACGGCATGCTTTTGAATTACAAAAAGCCTTTTCCAGATATTGGATATAGACCTTTCTTTGTTATAATATTAACCCTTCTAAAGTCTAAACGAAACCTGTTCGTTCCATCTGGTCTTCTGATCATTACTATAGGGTTCGACCAATCTGAACACGAAGGTTCTATTATTCCTTTTTCAAACATTTGATCTATTTCCTCGTAAATAATTTAATTAATTTTAGGACTTACTTGGTAGTATTTTTGTTTAATTTGGTCGTGGCCTTGAACATCTATTCTATACTTTGTCCGGTGGGTCGCTTTGTGATCATTACACACCTGAGGTTTAATTTTTTCCCTCAATAATCTGATCATGCCTATGTGTATAACATCGACATTGCCACTCACACAAAGTAGAACACGAGGACTCTATTTGAAAAGTCTCTTGAGTCTATAATTCTGTGGATCTTTCCAAATCAGATTGGTTTTACCAAAACTCGAGTGACCCAATAAAGTTCGATTAGTGTCCCACCTTTGCTAACGATCGTTTGGGGAAAATACTCTTACAGTTATACAATGGGATCCACTTAGGATTTCCCTGAAATTTTAGTAAAAATTACCTGCCTGGTGCATCAGGGGATTTCCCCACAATTAGCCAAACAATGCACAAAGGGACTTAAGGTAAATTGAGGGTCGATCGATTAGCAAGCGTCGCCCAATCGCGGCCTAGGTACGAAGGGTTTTTAAGAACTTTATCGGGGCAAAGCGCATTAAGGGATTTCCCCACTATTAACCCAAAACAACGCACAAAGGGACCAAAGGTAAATTTGGGACGACCGATTAACAAGGATCGCCCCAAATACCCAATTTAATAGAGGTAGATTCATGACGTCATCACTCCCTTAAGCGTCATAACACCACAACACGAATTCTCGCCAATAAACACATGGATACATGGATATGAGCATAATCTGATATCAGCACCTAGAAATCCATGTATTTACAAACACGGAAATTAGAACCTCATATGGGGGGAGTTAAGTAACCAGTATGTAACTCTAGCGTAATGCGGCATAAGAAAAAAAACTCCAAATACGGTAGAAAAGAGATTCTCTTGTGAGATAATTTGAAAATAAATATAAAATTAAACTTTAGTATAGGATTTAAAATTATATTAATATTAAGTTAGAATGTAGTAACTGAAATGAGAGGAGCTCAAGCGGGAACGTTTGCCGGGCACTAATGGCAAATGTAGACTGACGCTGATTGGCTCACGGAACCCCTCCAAGCCACAGAGCAGCCAATCGGCAGCGACCAGGCATCTTGCGGCGATCCGGCCGGATGAATGTATAGGACCAGGAGTTTTGTACACAACGATTCACTTAACCTGGGAACTCGGTCCCGGAACAGTATTCCCAGCCCACCTGTTGCCTACCAAGTGGACCAACCAACCATTCTCTCTCTCTCTCTGAAGGAAGTCTCCAATCCAGAGATAGATCACCTTCCGAGAAGCCGATTTGCCTTTTCCCGCCAGCGCAAAAGCTCCTATTACTCAGCAGGGCTGGTGAGGAAATAAAAAAATCATGTTTACACAAAATTAAGCCTTTCTCTTAATCAAACACTTCTTTTGAGAACTACCTGAGGTACCGCCTGTATTTTTAGAACACCGTCTTACTACTTCCTGTCTGGACACGCTTCAAGTCCATTCCTCTTTCCACCCACGGATGGCAACTACCCCAACCTGAACACATTCGAACAATCCAAGAAGCCCAGCCTTTACGTACCCGTAAACAACTGACGAGCTTTCTGGGAACGTTTGGTTGGCTACGCGAGTATGTGCCACGCTTTGCTGAGGTATCTGCACCCCTCACGAACCTGCTCAACGTGAAACAATAGTACCGTTGGAGTCCCGTCACACAGACAGCCTGCAACGCCCTGAAGAAGCTAATGGAGAGCCCGCCAAAGTTGGATCGACCCGATCCTGATCTGCCGTACGTCTTGCAGACCAACGCTAGCGACCGAGGAATGGATGCCTTCCTATATCAAATAGGAAATGACGGACAAGGCCACATCATCTCGTATGCAAGTGCGAAATTTTAGCCAGCCGAAGCTCGTTACCACTGCAACGAGCAGGAGTGCCTAGCCATCATATGGGAAATTCATATGGGTACAATCGAACCTCCAAGACTGTACCTCCACACTCAGGTCTGACAGCAAGGCCCTGTCGTGGCTCGACCAGATGAAGGACGCGAAGAAAAAGCTGGCTTAGTAGGCCAGTTATCTGAGCCGGTTGAAGTTCACCGTAGAGCACTGCCCCGGCAAGGATAATGAGCTCGCCGACGCACTTTCACGGCACCCAGTCATCCTCGCGCCTTGTCCAGGAGAATCGGACCTGAAAACGATGCTGCCACTTCTACCCGAAAGTAAGTACAACGAGGACCACGCTGCTCCACCACAGATTAACGCCCAGGAAGACCGCTCATTGTACGAGGAGGTCTGCGAAGTCCAACAAAATGACCCCGTTATCAATCGGGAAGTCGACAGGTGAAGTTAGCTGAAAGACCTACCACAAAAAAAAGCCTGCAAACATCGTTACGTCTAAGAACATCGACTGGATGGCCATGGTTTTTAGAAACTGCATCCAGATAATCAGGGGGGGTCACTGCGAGTACCGAGTAACCTGGTTCAACAAGTGTTGTGGGAACACCACGATTCTACCCTCGTAGGACATCCAGGATTTGACAAGACTATGAGGGACATAAAGTCACGCTTTGACTGGCCCGCGATGCGCCGAACACGCTGAAGTATGTAGCCAGTTATCACCTGTACATCTTCACAAAGGCCATAAGATCTGCAAGAGAAGACGCCTAGAAACCTAGAACACCAAAGAACTCTTGTAGGTTCAACATTTTCTTCAAAACTTTTGTCAATAATAGTTGTATCATAAGAACTATCGTGTTATTCATCGGAAAAAGCAGTCATGAAAGAAAGATTATTATTATCTGCTTCACCTTCTTGTTTTTCTTCCTTTTTAATCTCATTTGTAATCAATTTATTTTTCTTTATCGTTAAATTAGACACATCTACTAACTTTTGTAGTGGTGTGGCTAGAAGTTTAAAAGTCTCACTCAAAATACTTTCTGTGGTCTCTACCCATCTTTAGCATACGAGCTTTCCGTCTAATTGCATCGCTTGCTTTCGCTATTTGACTGAGAACTTCTCTTTCTTCTCAAAACATGTTTATGCCTCAATATTTTAGATTTAAGTAACTTTATTTTCGATCAAACTTTTATATTTATAGAACAATAAAACAATCGAATCCTCTTCTATATCTACCTTTGAATAATTTGTTGGAATGTCTAATATACTTTCCGACGTGGCTTTTTGTGAATGTTTGATCGACCCAGCTAATCCGAAGGAAAGTATCTTCCACTATCCTGATAAGTGAAAGAAAGTTCTGGCAATTAAGAAATTTTGTCTCTTAGACCAAAGTAACTCGTGACAGATGGTCATAGGTTAAATTTATAAGAAAGTAACTGTAGTCCTGAGAAAAAGAGAGTCTAGAATGTCCGCAATACTGGTCCATCCACCGTCTCTAAAATACGGGTAGAAAGTGAAACGAACTCTGGTTCGGACAAGTAGTCCGAATACTGATATAGTAAGTGATAGGTATGTCTTGAGCTTCAAACAAACAGCTTCCATAGCCTCAGCGGTTCTTACAGTTTTGGTCTTATCAGTAGCACAGATAACTAATTTGTGATAGATAAATTCAAAATTCAAAGAGTCAAAATAGTAGTTCGTGGTAGTCATGGGTCCCCTGCTGAGGTCTTTACAAACAACCCACTTCGCGGCCTTTACTTTGACGGATCGGAGGTAAGGATAAAACTAGTGTACAAGTAAAAGAAGCGTCAAAATACTGCCGCCGCATTAGCACTGATGAACACATTTCACTTTGCAAGAGCCCGGCTCTTGCTATATTGGCCACGTTACTTCAGCATCGGGCAGAACAATTGATATTTCAAAATGCATCCTCAATTTTTTTAGATGAAAATAATGCCAGACAGTTTCTTGTTGCTGTTGATTACGATGTAACTAAAGCAAACAGCGAACACAAGGATGGTGTTATTCGTTTCTTGGAGAAGGAACTAAAACATAAAGTACAATGGACTGTTTTTCTCCTCCATTTTAATGAGTTGCCTCTTAGGCACCTTATGTCAATCTATTGACTTCATGCAAGTTTGGCAGACTCAAGATTATCTACTCCAAAAAGTACATCATCAACATACAAATTTTCTAATAGAATGTTTGATCCTATATAATCTAAACTAGCTTCATCATGAGGAAGTTGTTTCATGATCTTTAATGCCAGGTATGGAGCTGCTGCAGTTCCGTACGATACAGTTAGTAACTTGAATGACTGCAGCGGTATGTTAGGATTGTCACGTAAGACAATCCGTTAATAATCAACGTCACGTTGATCGACTCGTATCTGACGATAAATTTTTGAAATGTGAGCGTATAATGCAATTTTATGCATACGCCAATACATAAGCTTGTACGATCAGTGGTCAAGATCGAAGCATCAAATACTACGCGTAGGCGTGTTGTATGAACTGTTTTTTAACACTTGATGGTGAGGTATACCATATATACTAGTGTAACGCTTAGTTTTCCCTGCCTTACCCTTGCTAGACGCTTTAGCTCGCTAGGGTTTTTATTTATTTTACAAAAGTGAGGCTTTTAAGGAAAACGACGCAATTTAAGAGATATAATATCATTTCTATTTATTAACCTATCAATTGCATATCTAAACTAATCCTAGTGAGGGTGAATGATTTAAAATGGAATGAGTGAAATGATAATTTTATGTGTGTAAGTGAACGAATGGTTAATTTATAATAATGCGAAATTGGCTAACGTCGATGAGTAACAAATGTAAGTTTAAATGTGTGTCGCGGTTATGATTCTGTTGTGTGAATGAGCGGCATGAAATATGTGTGTGTTTGTGCACGACGGATGTACGTGCATGTGAACGGCGTAAGAATGTGTCTCTGTAAACGGCGGATGTGTGTGTATTTAAGCGGGGTACATGCAAGTGTATATAAGCGGTCTAAACGTTAAGCACGTTCGAATCTGAGTATTCGCTAAAAGAGAGAGAGGGAGATAGTGGGTGCACGCATGTGCATCTAGGCCGATCCCTGAAAATATAAAAGAGTACGGTATGTGAGTGGAGGGTAACAGCGAACGGTTGATGGTATGCGTTGAGAGTCGTCTTCCGAACATATTTTCCTGTTTCTCTCCATCATAATTGCACCAGGTGATAGACAGAATCAGTGAGCCTACTGAGTGCGAATCTCCCGTGCGAGACCGTGAGCTGCTCTCCAGCAGACTTTCAGATTTGGCGACTGTCAGTGCTTTTCTTCACTCACAGTCGGCCGGTGGTTCGTTGCGCGCAAGCGCCATATTTTCGTCATTCTGACGTCTTGTAATGAACAGGTGAATTACGTGGATCGATAATTAAATATAGTGACAGTCTAATGCTATATGTGACAGGTGGTACTGCTCGTCACACTAGGAAAATTTGAGCTGCTTCGCGTTCAAGACTTGACATAAGATAATGAAGCTGCTGAACCTTACTTAATCTAGTTGAATCATCTGTATAAGAGATGCAAATAAGTCTCGAAAGCTTTGCCAATCCACATAATTTTCCGAAAATTTTGTTAAATTGATCTGCGGGAATTTTATGATCACAGAGTTACCTAGTTGGAATCGATTATAAGAGTGTTCCAGAAATGTTGAATTACTCACTGCAGTTGTAGAGACGAATTTTGTTTTTCAATTGTTGAGATAATCCATTGCTTCATCATACTTGTCACAGGCATGATTAAATTCTTCCTTGGTAAAGTATTTTTCTGTTTCTTGTTCATTAAGAATAGCAGCGGTGGTGATTTGATTGTATAAGCTGACTAATGCTGCCTAATTTTCTTTTAAAATGTCAATTCTGTTTTGCGTTAAAGCAGCTGTCATATTGTCCTTCCCAATTTTCATAAAGTTGGTAATTGTACGGTTAATCAAACCGATTGTATCACGTTGTGTGTTTAATAATGCCTTAAGCGGCATTGTTTTATTTTCAGAAGACATGATAGATTTATTCTCAGTTTCATAGACACAAGCGAGAGCATAATGCACATAGAAGCGCGAGAGACAGGAATGGTGAAAGGCAAACAGTAGAATTGAGCGTTATCGCAAAAATGAAGAGAAGAGTAGAGTAGCTTCCTTCAAGTAGTATACCTCAATTTACGTTCTGGCCGATCGATAATTATGTGTGGTTAACAGGTAACTATACCCCGTGTTTGTTGACCTTAGCAGATACTCGTAGAATTATAGAAGTATTGGCAAGAAAGAGAAATTAATAAAGAAGGATAACACGTGAATGAGCATAATCGCCGAATACGAAGAGAAGATAGACTTCCTTCGTGAAAGCTAAATTTAGCTTGGCCGTTTAAGAATTCGTAGCATGAATTTTGTCTACGAAGAAAAGGTACACAATAGTGTAAAGTACAAACATATTCACGAGCACGAGATAATATTCACCGATCAGCTTTTTATAGTACGAAATTAATGAAAGTCAAATTCAATTAATTTCGGTTCAACAAAATTCGATAAGAACAAATTTAATGTAAGAAAGTCGAGTAAGCGATCGAGCAACACGTTTTTAAATTCAACGGTCACAACACCATATTTTAATTTTTCAGTTTCCACTGTCTTTTACACTACTTGCACTTCTTTAACTTAACCGGCTCAAACGAACAAAATATTCAGGCAAAATTCACTTGCACGCAACCAAATGTTTAATAGTCAAATTTGATTAGTTTTAACTATAATAGACTGTATTTCTTTAATAAAAATTCGCTCTTATAGTCTTAAAGGTTCATCTGAAATAAAGCACTAACACTTGTAAAATAATGATAAATTTATTGCATACTATAGACATAACTTCATAATAATTAACGCTTATTAAATAATTATAAGACCACCGGCCTCATAGCGAATAATAATGAACTGGCGTACAGCGCGTCTAATCGAGATAGACTTTCTTAGTCTGTAGCAAGACTACTTAACCGTAACATCGCTAACTTGAATCGAGAGGTGAGGCTATTACAATTATAATGAACTGAGTGATTAAATCATTTCAGTGCGCATGTAATGAATAAAAGGTTCAAATTTTGACTTTATGCTAGGTGCATAAACAGGCATAGTATATAAGTCCATGGGGGCGACCTCACTATAAGAACTGTTCACGCCGAAGTTGTAAGTGTAACAACTCTAGAGTGCGAAGTCAGTCGAGATCGCCTCTTCGACCAGTCTTACTTGGAAACTGCATACAAATAAAATACTATTTTTAAATCTTTTATGAGTCTTTTAATTTTTTTAACGAGCCGTTAAATTCAGTTTTCCTAGGTGTTGATTGTAATCATTTAACGGTGGACAAACCTACGACTTACAAACAACAGAAAAGCAGCCGTGGTTTCTCTGAGGGAAACTGCGACTCCAGTGCTACCGGGCCCATACAAATTGGCACCTTCTCGTCTTCAAAGACCCAAACTTTGCTTTGAGATTTCGGAGGAACATCGTAGTAGCACTATCAGTTTTCATCACCTATCACAATGAAATTCTCCTCCGCAGCAGAACCACATTTAAACTTTTTCATTATTTTTTTACACGTCTTGACACGACACTCTTATTGCTCATATAGAAAAAAAATATATATAATATAAATATATAATTATATATATATAAATATAATATATATATATAAATATAAATATAGATATAAAATGAGGTACCCACAATGTGCACAATTTTCTCACAGATAACTGCTCCGAAACAATCCGTTGTAAAGTTGAATTCGAAATGAGCAGAAGTTCTTCTAATTTCCTATACGTGATTCTAATATTCAATTTATTTACATTCTGAACAGCATCAACTGATTCTGAAGTAGCAACGTCCGATGGGCGTCCTATGTGGATTCATCTTCGAGATCCATAGCGTGTCGTTTCTACTGTGATATCTCACACTAAACTGACAGGTTTGTAACGGAAGTTAGGGTTTATATCTAACCTAACTCGCCCTATTCAGTGGTGTAATAGAAATTTTTCTTCCCTTTCTAGCATGCCCGTATGTAATGACGTAATCATAAGATTCTAATTCTTCAGTCCATCGCCATATTTACGGCGACATTTTTTTTCTTTTTTAAAGTCTGATTTAAAGCTAAACAGTCCGTAACTATTTTTAATTTGATCCCCAATAAATATGCTCCCAGCTTTCTAAGAGCTTCCATTAGCGCCAAGACTTCCAACTCGTAACTGTGAAGATTCTGTTCATGACTACTCGTCTTACGGCTCATAAAATAAACTGGATGAAATTTCCCATCTTCTGTAGATTTTTGTAGAAGAACTGCTCCAAATTCATGCTTACTAGCATCCGTATGTACTTCTGTTTCACTTCCTCGGTCGAAAATCTGTAAAACTGGAGCGCTAGTAACCCGAGTAAAAATGTTTCGTCTTCAAATGGTCTTGGCTTCCTCTTATATTGGTCTTGAGACCACTTGAGACGTTGATGTCTTGCTCAGTCTCATAACTGAGTCGAAACCCTTGCTCACCTTTTTTAATAGCTTTGAGAAAAAAAAATATACCTGCCGCCTTGGCAATAAACTTCTGGAGAACCTTCGTACACACTTTACTGAGATTTTTGCAACATATTTTATGTGCTAGGTTAGCCGTGTTTTTCGATAGTCTGTCCTAAATATTCAATTCTTTCTTGTAAAAATCGACATTTCTTAAAATTGATTTCCAACCCGTAATCGCTACATAAATTTAATACAATCTTCAACCTGTCGAGTGCTTCTTTCAGATCGCTGGCCAGTACAATAATATCATCAAAATATACTGATATAATACCTTCATTAACAACGTTTTGGAAAATGTGATTTACAAATCGTTGTAATAAAGGAGGAGAATTACATAATCCAAATGGAGCTTTGAGAAATTCGTATTGACCGCTGTTAGTAACAAATGAAGTGTACTTTCGACTTGATTCGCTGACATTAACATGTAAAAATCCATTTCGTAGCCCAATAGTAGAAAATATATTCGCATCTTTTAGTTTGTCGATTTGATCTTCAATTAATGGTATAGGATATCGATCTTTACCAATTTTGGAGTTGATTAAAACTAGGATGAACGAAATCTAACGAATATACAAAAGTGTAAACGGTACAACGTATAACTCACATTTTCGACGCTTATTCATTGTAAAATGGGTGAATTGTGTGTGTGTGAGTGACGAGTCAACTCAGGCAATTAAATCAGTAAGCGAAACACGGAGTAACGAGACGCTTCCTTTTTCGTATTTTTCTCAATGTAAGAGTGTCAATGCTGTAATGACGAATTGTCCATTCTACTTATGTACAAAGAGTTCTAGTGTAATATTCATTTAATAACCATATAATACAAAGTTTATTACGTTTTCCATCAAATTTAAAACAAGTGTTTATCTTGCGGATTTCTAACACCTTCACATTTATTGACGATAATAATTGAACCTAAGGACAATCTTAGGCATCGTACTGAACAGAATTCAACTGACGATAATCTATACAAACTCTATGTGACCTATCGATTCTCTTAGTAACTAACACTAGACTAGCATATTCAAATGAACTTAATTATTTTTTCCCCTCGATTAACCATTGATGGATTTGTTCCTCTACTTCGTAATATGGTAATCTCCAAGGTTCTGAGAAAACCGGCTTATCATCTTTTTTAATGAGATATTTACTTCAATATCGGTCGTTTTCGTCTTTACAGGTTCATGAGTTTCTATTAGATTTTTAACTTGATCTCTAACATCTTTATCTACAATCATATCGATATTGTGCTGATTCTCAGGCGTTACCTCTATTGCTGCTATGAAATTGACTTCGTCTGATTTTTCAATTTTTAAACCCTCTTTATCAAAATTGAATGGGACTTGATTCAAAACATCCCGCCCAATTAACAATGCGTAACTCATAACATCAATAGGGACCACATGTCAATCAAACAGAAGATCGTGATCATGAATGGTTACTTTAGCTTTGAAATAGCCCTTGGTTACTGATTGCCCTTTTCCAAAACCCCCCAACGCAAGAGAAAAATCTTGCAATTTACACGCTTGAAAATGAGGTAATTCGTCTTCTCTTATTAAACTAATCGAACTGCCCATATCTATAAATGCTAAAACTTTCATATTTAAAATTTTAATTTCCTTGAGTGGTTCGGATTTCTTTTCAACATTAACCATATTTATTACATTAGTATTCGGCCTGCTCTTTTGAACTTCTTTCTTACATTTAGGCGCAATGTGGACAAATTCGTTATATTTAAAACACTTTGAACCAAGATTTTTGTGTTTACATACTTTCGACCTATGTCCTTTACAGCCACAATAAAGCAATGCACATCGGCTGTTTTAAAAGTCTTTCCTATCATGTCTGTCGCGTCCTGTTTGTTTTACTTTTCTTTAAAAGAATTTGTTACGGTCCCCTGTATGAGCAGGGGCCTAACGGTGGAGTGGTAAAAGTTAGGGGGGGGGGAATAAAAACTCGAGAAAAAGGGAGAGACGAGATCGAAGGTGTAACACCTCATGACTCGGCGTGTTATCCGACAGAATCCGGAAAAACAAACCGCACGAATCACTGTCACTCACGAGCGCGAGAATTCGAAACTTATAACCACCTTCCTCTCACTCTCAGTCGGCCAAGGGTTCCTTGTTGTAGGTTGCTGTAGGAAAAATAGGATCCGGGTCCTAATAGAACAAGTGATTAATAAAAGAAAAAAGAAAAACTTCATTATTATAAGAAGAAACTAGATTAAATTTATAATTTCCGACAGTGAGAGAGGCTCGACTGTGCGGATATACGCGAAAAATCAGTACGCGCTCGTGGTTTTCGTAATTCTAAGTCCCTCAGTGAAGATCAGGGGACTTAGTGGAATTTATAAAGAAACTATTAGTTGGAATCCCAAAAACTGAATGACGTGAGGCGTCGAGGTTCGTAGGCCCTTCAGTTGGCAGACGCTTTTCCGTTTGGAGAAGGGTATGGTCCGGCTAGCGGGTTGGCTAGCTGGAATCGAGAGAGAAAAAGGCGGAGGCCCTGTCCCCTCTCCGCGCGTCGAACGGTCTGATCAGCGTATTTATGAAATAAATAAATCCTAAAAATTCTAAGATCTAAAAGGAAAATCTAGGTTACCAATTATTATTAAGAACCTAAGCTTATATTATTAAATAATCTAGTGGCTGAATTCTCGACGTATTTAGAGTGATTTAGAAATATCTCTCGTTAATGAAGCAGACTGCCAATTACCACATATTCAAGAAATTTTATCATGATTTCGAGAATACCAAGCAAGAAAAAAATTCCTGACTCATTGAGCGAGAGAGATATACATATATATATATACATATATAGTATAAATATATATATATATATGTATATA
>JAUESI010020076.1:0-14651 GCA_032275145.1 Synergus laeviventris | reverse complement strand
TCCGCGAAGGTAATCGGCTATCTTGCAGGCCATACGGCCAAGCACAACGTCCCTGGCGTCAACAACATACCATTTACGCTGGATGTCTTCTTTCTTTGCAAACTTGGTTGTCTTCATAATGTGTCACCTTCCCTCTGCCATGTTCAGACAGTATAACCTGAATATGCTCTCAATTAATCGTAATCAAGACAAATAAGATACAAGAAACTGCTGATATTTGTCAACATTCTTCGCTGATTGCTATAATAGCTGCAATCATGAAGACAGTACTTACTATAGCAGGTTCTGACCCGACAGGTGGTGCCGGCCTGCAGGCTGATCTCAAGGTATTCGGCAGCATAGGGGTATACGGCCTTTCTGTAGCCACTGCCCTTACTGCCCAGAGTACTGTCGGAGTCAAATCAATAATGCCTGTAGAGGCATCCTTTATTGATGCCCAGCTCTCCACCTTGATCAATGATATCAGGCCAGATGCTCTCAAGACAGGCATGCTTTACTCAATGGCTGCAGTTACAGCCCTGGTGCATACTGTGCGCGGTTTTGAACTCGAAAACCTCGTAATTGACCCTGTAACAGTCTCTTCATCGGGCATGGCCCTTATGGAAGACGGGGCACTCGACCTGCTGAAAAACGAGCTCTTCCCCCTCTCTCGGGTCATAACCCCGAATATATATGAGGCATCTGCGCTCTCAGGAATTAATGTTGAAGATGAGCAGGGGATGGAGGAGGCTGCTGTCATACTTCATAAATGCGGTCCTGAGGTAGTGGTCATAACAGGCGGGCATCTCGAAAAAGAGACGCTCGATCTGGTCTTTGATGGCAATAAATTTTACAGACTGCGTGGCACCAAGTCTAGCGGAGAGTTTCATGGTACTGGCTGCGCCTTCTCTGCTGCAATGGCAGCATATCTCGCAAAAGGCTCCAGCCCGGGAAAGGCAGCAGAAAAGGCAAAGGTCTTTGTGCATGAGGCCATTGCAAAGGCCCGGACTCTCGGCAAGGGGATGAAGATACTGAATGTCTAAGATAAAGAGCGTATTTCAGTGCCAGTCCTGTGGCTATAGCAGCCCAAAATGGCTCGGCAAATGTCCTGACTGCGGAGCATGGAACAGCTTCTCTGAAGAGCGGCAGTCACCAAAGACCCTTAAGTCCTTTGGCAGCGGCGGCACGACGCCGATGCCGCTGAACGAGATAACAGGCGGCAATGAAAAGCGCGTACCTGTGGGCATAGGCGAGCTGGATCGGGTGCTCGGCGGTGGACTTGTTGCAGGGGCAGTCATATTGATAGGCGGAGACCCAGGCATCGGCAAATCAACGGTCATACTGCAGGCAGTAGGAAAGATTGCAGAAGGCAGCGGCTCCATACTCTATGTCTCTGGAGAAGAGTCTCCTGAGCAGATAAAGCTTCGCGCTGACAGATTATCTATAAACTCTGACAGGATATTGCTACTGCCAGAGACCGTTGTGGAGCAGATACTGGCAACAGCAGACAAGCTCAAGCCATCTGCAATGGTCATAGATTCCATACAGACTGTCTATACAGAAGAGCTGACCTCTGCGCCCGGCTCTGTGGGACAGATACGAGAATCAGCTGCCAAGCTCATGTTTTATGCCAAGAGAACCGGCACCCCCATATTTCTGATCGGCCATGTCACCAAGGAAGGGGCCATAGCCGGCCCGCGTGTACTCGAACACCTGGTCGACACAGTGCTCTATTTCGAGGGCGACAGGGGACACCCCTTCCGCATATTACGCACAGTAAAGAACCGTTTTGGCTCTACTAATGAGATCGGCGTATTCGAGATGTCTGACAAGGGACTGCGCGAGATCTCGAATCCATCTGAACTCTTTCTTGCAGAGCGGCCTGTCAGCACCTCAGGCTCTACTGTCCTGGCCAGCATTGAAGGGACCCGACCCATGCTTGTGGAGCTGCAGGCACTGGTTTCACCCACGACCTTCGGCGTACCGCGCAGGACCTGTATGGGCGTAGACTTCAACAGGCTCAATCTGCTGATCGCTGTGCTCGAAAAAAAGGGCGGCATACATCTGGGCGGCATGGATGTCTTTGTAAATATAGTTGGCGGACTCAAGATAACTGAGCCTGCTGCTGATCTCGCAGTAGTAGCTTCGCTTACCTCTTCCTTCAGGGAGAGGCCTCTGGATCCGCATATATGCATATTTGGCGAGGTCGGGCTCTCTGGCGAAGTTCGTGCAGTATCAAATGCCGAGGCCCGGATCAAAGAGGCTGCAAAGGTGGGCTTTAAAAGGGCCATAGTGCCTGCAGGCAATGCAGAGCGCCTTAAGGCTACGGGCGGCATGGAGATCTCGGGGGTAAAGGATATATATGATGCTATTGAACAGATGGGGATATAATAAATGACATTTAGTCTGACCTTTAATAAACTTGGAAGTAACTGCTTCGGCAGTCTGAAGAGACTGCGCTATATATTGCTATGTCTCTCTATTGCGTTACTCTCCTCATGCGCACAGCATGTAGTACATGAGCGCCCCGCATTTGGAGAGATGTCACTGGATGAGTCTATAAGACTTTACAGGACAATCTCCTCCATAGATACTGTTATGGACATTGAGTACGAGAAGAACGAAACCGTGCTCAGGGGGGATGGTGCACTTTCGGTGTCACCCGACAAGCTCTCGCTGCGTATCTACTACCTCGGCTTTCTGCAGGGTGAGGTCTACGAAGAAAAAGGCGAGATACGCACCAAGCCGCGCCTGGACAGTAACAAAAGCGCCCTGCTGGTTCAGGGGTTAAAGGGCAGCCTCTTCTGGTGGAATATAGATGACTATACGCGCATAGACAATGGCGACACATATGAACTGCGCAACTCTGTACGCAGGATCGTAATAGACAAAAACAGCCTCATGCCCACAGAGCAGACCATAAAGCTCGAAAATGGAGATGAACTGCTTATCAACTATGGACAGCCTGCCCGAAGGCTTGCAGAAGATGGCAGCGCAGCAGCTGACAATTCACCGCTCGGCTGGTATCCCTCGCGCCTCAGGATTCAGCTGAGGAACTATATAGTAAGAATCGGCGTAAGGTCATACAACATAACTAAATGACATCCTTTTATAAAAATGGTGATATAGACCGTGCTTAAACCAAAGAAGTCACTCGGCCAGAACTTTCTCTTTGACCAGTCCATACTAGGCAATATAATAGATGCCGCAAATATAACTGCTGAAGACACGGTTGTAGAGATAGGCCCCGGCCCTGGCAAGATGACCAGGATGCTCGCTCAGAGGGCAGGGAAAGTCATAGCAATAGAACTCGACGAAGAGCTGCATGCGAGGCTCGATGCAGAGACTGCCGGTATTCAGAATCTCGAACTGCTGCTCTGCGATGCCATGAAGTTCGACTACCGCAGCATAGGCCCTTTCAAGGTTGTGGCGAATATTCCGTACTACATCACCACACCCCTTATCTTTACTCTTATTGATGCCCATGCGCAGCTGATATCCATGACCCTCACTATCCAGAAAGAGGTTGCGGAGCGCATAGTCGCAAAACCGGGTGGAAAGGATTACGGAGTGCTCTCCATAGGGGTGCAGTATCATGCTGAGCCTGAGCTTAAGTTCATAATACCTGCGTCAGCCTTCAAGCCAATGCCAAAGGTCGATTCTGCCACCATTCATATGGCCATGCGCAAAGAGCCTGCAGTAAAGGTCATGGATAAGGAGCTCTTCTTTAAAATAGTAAGGGCAGGTTTTTCACAGCGCAGAAAGACCCTCTCAAACTCCCTGAAACCGCTCTTCGGCGATATCAAGGAGATACTTTCGGAGCTGGGTATAGATTCCAACCGAAGGGCCGAGACCTTATGCATGGAGGAGTTTGCGAAACTGGCAGATTACATTTATAGTACCACCAGAAAATAATAATTAACGCCTCATCACTGCAGATAATAAGCATCGGCTGCTCCATACCCTGAAAATGAGCAATAATTTTGTATGTTTGCTCAAATACCCTCATAATTTAAAGAAGTTTGATCTAACTTGACCTGGAGGGAAATCTGGATGCTCGTCAGTAACAGGTTAGTTATAATCTCTTGCAAAGGACTTGCTTACGAATGCCTAAGGTAGACCCTTCCCAGATTGACCAGATCCTGGCCAACCTGTGCGTCAATGCCCGCGATGCCATCGCCGGGGTGGGCAAGGTCACGATAGAAACAGGGAAGGCCATTTTTGATAATACCTATTGCGCAGAGCATCCGGGATTCATCCCCGGCGAGTATTTGATGCTGGCTGTAAGCGACAACGGATGCGGTATGGACAAGAATACTATTGATAAACTGTTTGAGCCCTTTTTCACCACGAAAAGCGGGGTTGGCACTGGCCTCGGTTTGGCAACGGTCTACGGAATTGTAAAGCAAAATGAGGGGTTCATAAATGTTTACAGCGAGCCGGGGCAGGGCTCGACCTTCAAAATCTATTTACCGAAACATGCGGCAGAAACAGAGAAGATTAGGGAGGAAAGCTCGACGACACCATCTGCTCATGGAAATGAAACAGTCCTGCTGGTCGAAGACGAAGCAGCGATCTTGCAACTGACGAGTAAAATGCTTGAAAGACTGGGATATAAGGTACTGACAGCTTTAACACCAGGAGAGGCCTTCCGGGTGGCAAAAGAATATAAAGGCAATATCCACCTGCTTATAACCGATGTTGTCATGCCCGAGATGAATGGCCGCGACCTTGCGAAAAATATGTCCTCTCTTTATCCGGAAATCAGGTACCTGTTTATGTCAGGCTATACGAACAATGTTATAGCGCATCATGGCATGCTGGACGAGGGTGTCAATTACATGCAAAAACCGTTTTCGATACAGGTCCTGGCAGCCAAGGTGCGCGAAGCGCTGGACAAGTAACCTGTTTCGACAAATGGCTGCTTAGTTAATAAAAGTCAGCAGACCCGACAGTCCCCTTTAAAGACCTATTGCCGGTTTCATAATCAGTTCCATTATCCCTGGAGCATGTACAGAATCGCCGTGTAGCCGGTTATTATAGCTACCATTATCGCAGCCATTATGAGAACTGCTCCGGAAACCAGCCATATCGAGTCCTTTAACTTGATATACATAACAGCCCCCCTCTCAATAGCTATGTGTTAGTACTGAAGTTTCTGATGTCCGCCAAACCTTTACAGCCCGGGCTGACCTCTTCAGCTGCCGGATCTTCCGGGTCAAGCGTCGTCATCAGCTTCATCCTGCCAAGCTCATACCTGCAGTCCCGGTAATATATATATGTGCAGCTGCCGACTGTAAAATTCAGCAATGTCAATATTTCTGCCATCTTTCTGCTCCGGTAGCCTTTCATACAACACCTCCTCTATTATTCCCTGCATCGGTACTGCTTCCATGCTCGCGCCATCTCTTTTCCTGCTGCCTGATGTCCCTTTGAGTATCTATGGTAGCGGTAATAAAAGAAGACTCTTTCCTGTTCAGCAGATCAATGATGAAGATCTTGTCTATGAACCCGGACACTATAAAAACAGCCACAGGCGGCTCTATTTTTTTCATTTCAGCGACCAGCTCTTTGCCGGACATTCCGGGCAGTTCTATATCTACTATTGCAAGGTCTATTGAATAGCCCTGCGACCTTGCTGTATGCAGCACCTCCAGTGCCTCTGCCCTGCTTGATGCTGATATTGATTCATAACCACACTTTCTCAATCCTGCAGCAATATTCACTCTGGTGCCTGCATCATCATCCACTATAAGAATCCCGGTCTTCATTGAAGCCACCCCCTCCCAATATCACGATCAACCTTCAGTAATAGATAGTCAAAAACAATGCCAGCTTATATCTTATTGATTTACTGACTTATTTTTATGCAGGAGGGATGCGGGTATGGGACCAATCCAATAGAACCTGAACATCTCCCTTATGCTGGCAGGTCAGCACAAATGCAGGTTATCTGATTGATATAACAGGATTTTTATGAAGAGAAGTTTCGGAACTCGATGGTATGGCTGACTTCCCATGCCACTATGGGCAATTTCCCATAGTTTGAACTGTTTGAACTGTTTATCTGATATTGTATTGTTTGATCTTTGCAAACAGCGTCGTATAATCTATCTTCAATAGTTCGGCTGCCCTGGTCTTGTTTCCGCTGGTCTGCTTCAATGCCTGCCTGATTGCCTTGCTCTCAGAGTCCCTCACTACAATAGCCGACAGCTCCTTCAGCGGTATGACCGCAGCTATTTCTTTCTTGGGGCTATCCGTAACATTAAGATTTTCGGGTCTTATTATCCCGTCAGCAGAGAGCAGCGCGGCCCTGCGTATGACATTTTTTAGTTCCCTGATATTGCCCGGCCACGTATAGGCTGCGAGGATCTCGTGCGCCTCCCCGGAGATCTCATGCATCGGCCGTTTTATCTCTTCCGAGACCTCTCTGAAAAAACGCCCGGCAAAAAATGCGATGTCCTCTGAACGGGCCCTCAATGGCGGCACATCAATCATGAATTCACCAAGCCTGAAAAAAAGGTCTTCCCTGAACTCTTTCCCGGCAACGCACTGCATTATGTCTCTATTTGTTGCGGCAATTATACGGACATCTATATCGACCGGCATGGTACTGCCAACAGGAAAGAGCTTTCTGTTTTCAACTACGCTCAGCAGTTTGCTCTGCATATGGGGCGAGATATTTTCGAGTTCATCGATAAACAGGGTGCCGCCGCATGCTGCCTCGAAATAGCCCTTCTTCTTTCTGTTCGCGCCGGTAAAGGCGCCCTTTTCGTGTCCGAAGAGCTCGCTCTCTATAAGAGATTCGGGCAGCGCACCCACATCAACCCTGATAAAGGGTTTTTCGATGCCTTTGCTCATGTTGTGGATAATGTTTGCGATAAGGGATTTCCCGGTGCCGGTTTCGCCCTGTATTATGAGCGAGAAATCGCTCCAGGCCACCTGATGAATCTGTTCGATAACCTTCTTCATGGCATCGCTCCGGCCCAGCTGCCACTCAAGAGACATGTCCACAGCAGAGTTCAGCTTTATCACCTCGGTCTCCAGCCTGCTCTTTTCGCACTCGAGCCGGAATCGTTCATGTGCCCTGGCTACAGTCCTCAAAAGAAGGTTATCATCAACGGGCTTGAGCAGAAAATCATAGGCCCCCAGTTTGGTAGCCTTTACAGCAGCCGGAATATCTCCGTGGCCGGTCAGCATGATTACCGGCACATGCGGCGCCTTTATTTTAAGGCGCGGCAGCAGATCGAGCCCGTCAATGTCCGGCATCTTCAGGTCGAGAATTACTACAGAAGGCGTCTCGGATTCGATCAGATTAAGAGATTCCAGCCCGGTTGTGGCAACAGCTGCAGTGCTGTTGATCTCAAAGAGCCGCCTGAGTGAGCTGCGCACAGACTTTTCATCGTCAATAATCAGTATCTTCTTGTCCATATATAGTCCTCACAGCAGCCCTCAACCAGCAGTATTGCGTTGCGCCTTAGCATTCAGCATTGCTTCAATCAGCGGAACCACCACCTGATAATTAATCGGCTTTGTCAAAAAACCGTCTGCTCCGGCGTCATGCGATTCAACATCCTCCTGTTCAGCAGAAAGTCCTGTCAGCATGACAATAGGTATATTGCGGCATCTCTCGTCAGCCTTGCTAGCCCTGCAGACATCGTGCCCGTTCATACCCGGCATGATGACATCCAGAAGCGCCATATCTATCGTTTCTGACCTTATGATGTCAAGCGCACTCTTGCCATTGCTCGCCTTAACAACCTCATACCCTTTTGGAGACAGTATAGCCTCAAGCAGCATAAGGTTTATGGGTTCGTCATCCGCACATAATATCCTTGCAGCCATTCTTTTACGCTCCTTTCATTATCAATTTGATACTACCGGGATCCTTATCAGAAATTCAGTCCCCCTGCCCGGCTCGCTCTGCAGACTGATCTCTCCTTTATGCTTTCTTATTATGTCGTATGCAATACTCAAACCGAGGCCGGTGCCCTTGCCGATTTCCTTGGTGGTAAAGAAGGGATCGAATATCTTCGACAGATTTTCGGGTGCAATGCCGCTCCCTGTGTCGGCAACAGATATGAATATGTCCCTCTCATCGCTCCATGTCCTGATGGTTATCTTTCCGTTTGTTTCTATGGCATGGGCTGCATTCACCAGCAGGTTCATAAATACCTGGTTCAGTTGCCCAATGATGCATCGGGTGAGCGGCAGGTCGCCAAGCTCCTTGATCACCTCTGCCTTGTATTTAAGCTCGTTCCAGATTACGTTGAGAGTGCTATTGAGGCCTGCGTTGATGTCTGCCGGTCTGAATTCGTCTGAATCAGCATATGAAAAGAGCTTCAGATCCTGTATTATCTGCCTGACGCGATCCGAACCGCTCAGTACCTCTATGAAGAGATTATCAATATCATCCAAGATAAGATCAATCTTCGACTCCTTGCGCACAGACGCTAACTGCTCCATAGCGACTTTCACTGCCTGCGGGTCTCTTGATATCTCCTCAAGCGCAACTGCCTGAGCTTCACAAAATGACCTCATCCTTTCTACATACTTCTTCATTGAGCCTATGTTGCTGATTATGTAGCCAACCGGATTGTTGATCTCGTGCGCTATACCCGCAGCAAGCTGCCCTATACTTGCCATCTTTTCCTGCTGCAGTATCTGGGCCTGCGCTGACTTCAGATCCGAATATGCCTTTTCGAGCGCCCTGTTCTTCTCTTCGAGCACTCCCCGGGCATCCTGCAGCACCCGGTTAGTCACCTGCAGCTCCTCATACCTCTTGACCTGCAGGATATTGTTCAGTCTCAGTCGGAGTTCTTCAGCATCTATAGGCTTGATAAGAAAGTCATTAACACCGGCCTTAAGACAGTCGATCCGCGTATCAGTGTCGCCATGCGACGTGGTGATAATTATAGGGATATGTCTTGTTGCATCCGACTCTTTGAGCTTGCCGACCACATCTATGCCGTTCATCTCCGGCATTATCACATCGAGCAGTATGACATCAGGCAAATTGTCGCGAGCCTTTTCTATAGCCTCTTTGCCGCTCTGTGCAGTCTCGGAATCATATCCGAAATTGGCCAGCAACACAGACAATAACTTCAGACTGTTAGGCTCGTCATCAACTATCAGTATCTTTGCCCTTGATTCCATGCAGATGCCTCCAGCCTCTTATCCGCCGCATCCTATCAGATTCTTCACTGTTTCAGGCAATGCCCTCGTATCCACCGGCTTGGCAAGATAGTCGTCAGCACCTGCGGCAACTATCTTCTCCCTGTCACCCTTCATGGCGAATGAGGTAACAGCAACAACCTTTATAGAACGCGTTGCCTCATCCTTTTTAAGCAGCTCTATTGCCCTTATACCGTTCATCCTTGGCATCTGGATATCCATGAGGATAAGCTCCGGTTTCTCACTCTTTGCCATGCATATACCCTCTTCACCGTCGCAGGCCTCAAGCACCACATAGCCATTATGTCGCAGTATTTCGCTGAAGAGCAGCCTGTTATTGCTGTTATCTTCGACTATCAGTACCTTCTTTGTCATTGAAGCTATTACCCCCCGGACTTATTGTTCATCAGTCCATTGACCGCCTCTACAAAGTGGCGGCTCGCCACCTCGCCTTTCCTGAGTATATGCCTGACCTGTGTCCCAAATTTCGTCTTTTCGGGCTCAGAGAAATCTGTCGCACTAAGCACTATTACTGGTATGTTCGAAATCTTTTCATCTCTCCTCAACGTCTCAAGCACCTCGAACCCGTTCAGCCCCGGAAGCATCATATCGAGTATTATCAGGTCAGGCAACTGTTCAGCAGCCTTTCTTATACCTTCATGCCCGTCATGCGCTATGATAACCCCATGCCCGCGATTGCTCAGCACTGTCCCAAGCAGTCTGGCCGAATTGCGGTCATCTTCTATCACAAGGATGCTTTTCCCGGATTCTGCAGTCCCATCGTCATGTACCGACTCCTGCTCCGCCGCCTCATCAGAGCACTGGCGCAATGGAATCAGGAACGAAAACCTGCTGCCCTTGCCGAATTCGCTCTCCACCCATATCACTCCCCCATGCTTGCTGACCAGCTGTCTGCAGAGGGCCAGACCGAGACCTGTGCCCTCGAACTTTTTTTCATAAGGAGACTCTATCTGCGAGAATTCCAGAAACAGTTTCGGTATGTCCTCTTCATGGATGCCTATGCCTGTGTCTGAGACGCTGATCTCAGCAAGGTCTGTGTCACAGCTCGCCAGCTCCGGAAATCTCTCCGCAGCCTCTCCATATCCGACCTGCCTCGCCGAAAGCATGACAGTGCCTCCATCAGCAGTAAACTTCAGTGCATTGCTCAGCAAGTTGTATAGCACCTGTTTCAGCTTCCTGTTGTCAGCCTCTATAGAAAGATCAGCCGGTATGTCAGTATCAAGTTCAAGCTTTATGCTGTGTGTCAAGGCCTTTTCCCTGAAAAGCACCAACGACTCCGTAAGCAGCTCTGCAAGTTTAAAACAGCTCATCGACAGCGCCTCTTTCCCTGCCTCTATCTTCGCAAGGTCGAGTATATCGTTTATGAGGCTCAGAAGGTGCTTGCCGCTGCTCCTGATTATGCCCGCATATTCCCGCTGGCTTTCGTTCAGGGGGCCAGGCACCTGATCGTATAGAATCTCGGAGAACCCTATTATCGAATTTAGCGGAGTCCTCAGCTCATGGCTCATATTTGCAAGGAAGTCGGATTTTGCCTTTGACGCATCAGCCAGCCTCCTGTTGGCATCGTGCAGTTCCGCCTGCTGGGTCTGCATCTCTTCATTGACCACCTGCAGCTCTTCATTCGTAACCCTCAGCTCTTCATTGGAGGCAGCTATCTCTTCCGCCATCTCCCGCACCTTCTTATTATCACGGATGGATGCAAGTGTACTTGCAAGCTGTGGGGCGATATGCCCCAGTATTCTGCGGTTCCGTTCACTTAAGCCGCGGATGCATGCCAGTTCAATAGCGCCCACAGCCTCGCTCTTGAGCATGAGCGGCACGGCAATAATATCTCTGGGCATTATCCTGCCTGCTACAGCAGTATCTGACACCAGATAACTCTCAGACGGCACATCCTGATACTGCAGCGGTTTCATCTTTAAGATGCATTCCAAGGTTAGCGTATCAGGGTGTTCTGGCAATTTTGCCATAACAGCAGCGCAGGCGCTTACTGAATCGTCTTCGACAACAAACATAATTCCGGCGTTCATGCAGCCAATCTCTTCCAGCTTGTTGAGAAATGCCGTGCCAAGTGCTGTCTCGTCTGTCCATGGTCTGTTCAGCAGCGCCAGCATTTCAACATGAGTCTTCTCGATCTGCTCTTCCTCCCTGAGATCGTCTGAAAGCTTCTTGGTCTCGGAAAACTGAATGGCTGCCTTGTAGGAGATAAAACCGGCGACTGCTATCATAAGTGAAGTAAAGATTAAGAGCGCAAGCGCAATATTATTGGCTGGCGCCAGGATATCAGATTCCTTCTGCTTTATGACAATGCCCCAGCCGGTACCACTGACCGGCCCATAGGCATATATATTTCTTTTGCCCTTTTCCCTGTCCTCGAACGCCATAACTCCGCGGAGCCCCTTAAGTGCAAGGGCGACTGCAGGCTCCCCCGTCATATCTATCTTTCTGTCGAGAGTAAAAACCGGATGATAGGTCAGGTAGCCGTTTTTGTCGACTGTATAGATCAAACCGCCATGCATATTCAGATCACGGACAAACATTCCTATGAACTCTTCCTTTGGCTGGACTGTAAGATATCCCAGTATGCTGCCCTGAATGTCCTTTACAGGTATCGAAATTGCGAATAGATAACGCGCGGGTTTGGCAGCCCTCATATAGAAATCTGAAACATATATGTCGCCCGACTGCGTAACACCTTTATACCAGTCCCTGTCCGAAAAGTTCCTGCCCCTGACTGCAGGATCTGAAGGATAATCAGCAAGCAATGCACCCCGGGGGGTTGTTATAAATATGCGCTCAAACCGTTCGCTGGAAGAAAGCAGCATCTTGAGATGTCTCTCGATCTCTTTTGGATCTCGTTTCCTGACTGCATCTACCAGAAGCGGCCTTGTTACAAAAAGGCGCATCATGCTCTTTGCACTGTCCAGACCGGCTTCCAGGCGAGCAGCGGCTACCCGGCTAAGTGTACGGCTTTCCTCTATCAGAAGATCTTTTACATAATCCGTAACCGTAAAATAGACAAAAAGCGAAAGCGCAATCAGCGGCAATGCAGAAATAAGAATCCCGCAGATGATTATCCTGCTCCTCTTCGCGGTAAGCCACTCTTTCACTTTTTCAAGCCCCCCTTGCGAAATATCCGGCTCCTGGGAACGACCTCGGAGAAATTTGAGTCTTCGATCATCTCTGCCTCGCCAAGCACGAGGCAGCCCTGCTGACTTAGCAGCCCGCCTATAAAGCTCATTATCCGTTTTCTCGTCTCACTGTTGAAATATATGAGTACATTCCTGCATAAGATCAGATGGTAGTCAGAAAAAATCCCCTCACTTGGCGGCCTGTATGTACTGATATCATGATAGGCAAAGGTCACCATTGAGCGGACCGGTTCTGTGATGCGATAATTTGTACCGGAAAATACAAAATAGTGCGCGATGTCATCCTTTGGAACATTTTTCACCGCATCGAGCGAATAACGGCCATCTTTAGCAGCCTCCAGCGCCTTTTTGTCGATATCAGTAGCAAGTACCATGGGAAACCGTTTCCCGTTCCGGGAAAATGCATTCAGGTTATTCAGCATTATGGCAAGGGAGTATGCCTCTTCCCCCCTGCCGCATCCCGCACACCATATTCGCAATATCTCCCCTTTAAATGTCTCAATCATGTCCGGGATTACGCTGCGATAAAGGGTGTCAAAAACATCCGGATTTCTGAAAAATTGGCTTACAGTAATTGTGAGGGTATTAATCAGCCGGTCGATCTCGGCAGGCGAACTCTTTAGCCTTTTAAGATATGCAGCATGATCCGTTGCTCCGGTGGCTGCAAGCAGCTGCACCATTCTGCGCTCAATAGTATCTGTGCGGTAGATCGCAAAATCTATCTTCCGGTCTTCTTTTACATAATCAAAAATAGCAGCCAACTCATCAGGCATCATATCACCTCTTCGTTGTGCTGCCCCATCCCTTATATCATTATATACATAAAGCTTACGTATACAAATATGCGCCAATTTGGCAGATATTTGACAATTCCGGCATCAAAGGGTATAAAGAGATGGTTGTTTATACAGGAGGTCTTTATTAATATGAAGTTGGGTTAAAGTGCTGCAGCGGACTGAACAGACTGCCTCACAAATATAGTGGAGAAAGAGATAGTCCTGGTCAAGCAGGCTGAACAATCCGGTCTCTCTGTTCAGCCTGCCGCCATTACGGTCCTTAACCACTGCGCAACACCGGTCAGTATCATCTGCACAGCAACTGCCGCCACAACAAGACCGGTTATCTTTATGATCGGGCCAAAGGCATGGAAGCGCTCAAGCGTGCGGCCAATCCATATTGAGGAGATCATGACCAGAAAGTTCAGCAATACCGCAGCTGCCAGCGCAACAATGGTAAGGGGCATGCCGAAAGTCGAAGAGAAAGATATGGCCGCAGTTATAGTTCCGGGGCCGGCAATCATGGGGGCAGCAAGCGGTACCACCGAAATGTCATCACAGGCCCCCCTCGAGTCCTTGTCAAAAAAGAGCCCTTTTCTGATAGCATTGAGTCCTATCATAAACAGCACTATGCCGCCAGCAATCTGGAGAGAATAGATCTCGACCCTGAAGACATCTTTCAGCACTATATGGCCAATGGTCGAGAGCACTATCAGTATGGCGAGCGCCACCAGGGAGGCCTTGGCCGATATCATGATCAACTGCCCGCGCAGCAAAGGAGGCTCTGCAGAAGAGAGTATAAGCACCTTGCTGGCCGGATTAATCAGGGCCAGAAAATATAGCGAGGTCTGGAGTATGGTATCTATAGTCATCATAAATCCTTCACACGTTTAATTTTATTATATACAGATTTTCCATAGCTATATTCTAGTATATTCTGCGGCTATACCGTATATACAAACAGGCATCAGGAGAGGCAGACTTATGCTGCAGATTCTCCTGATGCCTGTTTGCTTACCTCTCTAAACGCTGCTCTCAGACCTTAAACTGACTTACTATGTTCTTCAGTGTACCAGCCAGCCTTGCGAGTTCTGATGAAGACTGGGCTATCTGCTCAGAGCCTCCGGAGATCTCCCTTGCACCCGCAGATACTGACTGAATATCATTGCTTATGGCATCTGACGTACTCGACATCTCTTCAGTTGCTGTTGCTATCTGCTGCACCATGGACTGCAGGGTGTTGATGCTCTCTACTATGGCATTGAGCTGGTTGCCGGCATCAAGGGAATACTTAAGCCCTGTCTCCACTTTTTTGCTCGTAGTATCCATGGCTAATACTGCATTGCCGACCTCATGCTGTATGGAGTTGATCATGCCGCCGATCTCGGCCGTAGCCTTTCCGGTCCTCTCGGCAAGCTTGCGTACCTCATCTGCAACTACAGCAAAGCCGCGGCCCTGCTCTCCAGCCCGGGCTGCCTCTATGGCAGCATTCAGGGCCAGCAGGTTAGTCTGGTCGGGGAAGAAGTTGATGGCGCCCTGGTAGCGGTTG
>JAUESI010020075.1:0-14784 GCA_032275145.1 Synergus laeviventris | reverse complement strand
GCGCGCATTTACTTTCATTTAAAATTTAAAAATGTATGATATATTTTATATCTTCTCACCTAACAGATGTAATTATATTATTTATCTTGAAATTCAGTTTCACGTATGATATGAATTAAAAAAATTTAACCAATCCTCCGGAAAAAAAATGTTTATGTTTTTTACCATACAAAAAATCGAAATTAAAAATGTAGAATTTTGAAACATACACTATCGTAGGTAATTAAATTTTTAATATAATTTTGTGATAGTCTGGTGATAGCAAGATATTGCTTTCTTATAGGTGACAAAGCCCAGTTTCCAAAAAAAAAGATATGTTTTTGGACATGTAATATAATGTCCTCAAAATTGACCAGAAGTTAAGTATACTGGCCAATTTGCTTTGAAAAGTTTTTACAAGTCAACCGATTTAGAATATTTTGAAATAGGATGAAAATATTTTCGAAAAATATAAAATTCGAAAAATGACAAATTCTAAATAATCTTGACATTTAGATTACGAAAATGATAAGGTTTTTTTCATTTTCAAATAAATAATAAAATTTTTTTAATTATACAAGTGTATATCATTCGACGCAGAATTTCAATAAGTCCATTTTTTAATGGCTAGAGAAGTATTTTTGGGAAGTTTTTTGAAAACTTGAAAATTTTGTACATCTATTTGGTGTTTGAGGGATTTGAAATGAGTCTGAGACTCGATTTGGGAATGTTGGATGAACAATAGTACCAGATGTGGCTTTATAGAGAGGTCAGGTATAGCTCGACAGTATTCAGTGGCCCAACAGTTTTTCGGAATGAGAAAAGTTTTTTGCTATGAGTAGACGTGCCAAAGGTCTGCTTCAATATTTTTCCGTCAGGATCGGTAGTTTCTTGCCTCAAAATTACTGCTTGAAGACATATAGTTGTTACCGTTTTTTGCATATTTAATTAAATGCAATCTTTATTCTAATTATATAAATTTGTTCATAAAGAATGAATGGAAAAAATGAAAATTTCGGTTTTGAAAAGACTGCCAAACAATTCTATAGAGAGTGCTATTCAATTAGGAAAGAATGCACTAATATATAGGTTCCGTTTCAAAAAATATTTTAGTAGCTATACGAAATGAAAATTACTCCTAATTATATTGATAAATATTTGATATGATAATGGCGTTAAGTGCCATTAAATGTCAAAGTTTTATACGTTCTACTAAAGTAAGTAGTACTGAAGATATCTTAAGATTATATCCAGTTACAAAATGTAATGGTATAATTTAGAGTTTTGTGCTTGTTTAAAGAAAATACATTTATCGTTTTTCGAAACAAAAGTAAACTGAAATATTTTACTATTGAGTTTAAAGGTAGAAATATGTTTTAAAGAATAATCATTGCAATGGAAACTACAAAATGAAAGCTTATTATGTGAATGTGAATATGTGAAGTCACAATGGGATTCGGAAAAACACACGTCAGAGTATAAATTGGAGAATGTGTGTCATTTTGCGCACGTTTCAAAACGTTTAGTAGTCAGTTTGAATTTTCTGTTGTCTGTATTCTCGTTAATATGTGCCTGAGCACAATCGTGAACTGAACTAGTGATGCAATATCGATATTTTGAATTCGAAATTCGATATATTATTATCGTTATTAGACTATCGATATATCAATCATACATATCAATATTGATGACGGATTATCGACGCTGAATATAAATATAAAATATCTGGTTTTGATAGAGATCAGCTGGTTTGGACTGAACAAAAAGTTAATTGTATGAATAATAATTTATATAAAGTAAATTAAATGCTTTAAGAAATTACTAGTCGATACGAGTTATTAGTAAATTATTTTTAAAATTAATAAAATATAGATATTATAGCAAATATCGATATTTTAAAATCGATATATCGTTGATATCGCTATTTTAAATTCTAGATATATCGATATTGAAAATATCGATGTTTTCATTTCGATATTGCATCACTACAATGAAAGTTAGGTTATAGGGTTCAAATTAGGGATATTCGATTCTTCGAAAAGAATCGATTCGTGAATCGAATGTAAGTCGAATAAAAGAGAATCGATTCACGTAAAAAATCCAAAGAAAAAAATAGATTTCTTGTAATTATTTTATATTTATTTTTTTTTTTGATAACACTGATATCTCCTATACATTTTACACAAGAAAAATGAAAGTTTTAAATCAGAGCAGAATTTAAATTTAAAAAATCAGTTTTAATACTTTTTACAGTTTTATAGTAATTAATAGATTAATTACCTGTAGATGAAAAGTTGTAAGCGTTATAAGAAACCGATGATAATAAGGTAATATTAAATAACAAGTCTCAGCATTGTCACATTAATAAAAATGGATAAAGCAAAACGAAGGTATAGCAGCCGTGTACCAAATGCAAACGAAGTGAAACCAATTCAAGTTCCAATTCCAACTATTAATTTGTATGTGTATAAACACGAGAAAGTACGCGCCATTTGAGATTCGAGCAGCTATTGGTAGCTATATGACCTATGATTCTTTCACAGCTCGTGCGATGCCGGTGGCACACGCTTTTGCATAATGCATTATGTACGATACATAAAGTTCTCGACCAATCACAGGCCTCCATTTCCAATCGTCAGTAAGAATTGATTGGTCGAGAACCTTATACGTCGTGCATCATCTCTGGCAGAAGACACGTACAGGAAAGGAAAACAAAAATCGATTGGTCGATTCTAAGGGTAAAAAATCGATTCGCAAAAAAAAAATCGAAGAGAAAAGAGTCGAATCGGAATTGAACATCCCTAGTTCAGTTCGCGATTGTGCTCAGGCCTTATGCGAAACAAAAATGTTTGAGTGTGGTGAGTATAGGACTGACTACTAGACTAAACTGGACAGAATCCACGAGCGGCTACCGATATGTTCCAGGCGCTTGGTCCCTATGAATCATTTATTGAACCTTTATCCTGGATCTGAAAAGGCAGACTCGTTTGGGAATGAAAACCGAAATAATAGCAGTGATATCGAAGATTCTGAATTACATTTTTCTCCGAGTATATTGCGGTGCAGTTATAAATGCATTTTATATACATAATATGTTTAACAGAAGAGGTTCGAAGAGTTAAGAGTCTAGAGAATTTATATAAAAAACCCTAAATTTCTAGCGTGGGAAAGAAGGTCATCATAAACGTCCAGAAAGATCTTTCGTATACTTACACTGTACGTTTTTACTGTTTTTAGAAAAGTCCTAAAGAAAAAGTTTTGTCGCAACTGCTTATTATTTGCGGCAAGTGGTGCGGTCTCAACTTGTAAAGGATTTTTCAACTAATAAGTGTGCATTTTTTATTTCATTTTTTCTCCCTAGGTAATAAAAAAAGTTTCTTTGTCCCTCCTATTTTTTCTGTAACCTGTGTGTAAAAATTTCATGACAGTCTATTGTCAGGTCTAGCTTAGATCTGGATTTGTCTAGATCATTATTAGTCTTGAAAGTCTTGTCTGGCCCAGATCTGAAGTTGGTCAGCCTTCCATGTAAACAAAATTTCTAAGTCTCATCTTGACGGCCTAGTCTGGTCCAGGTGTAGTGCTTGTCAGCCTTCCATGACATAAAATTTCTAAGTGTAATCAATTGAAAATATTTCTCGTATTAATGTTCTTAAAAATGTAAGTAAACATTATTAAATATTAATTATACTGATTTGAAGGAAATTGCAAAGTTTATAAAAGTAATTAGGCTTTTGTATTATGGTCGGCCACATTGGATCCACCATGAATTCTTTTTATAATTTTGGTCCATCCTGTTGGATCCGCCATCTTTAAAAATAATATTTATTATTGTATTTTGCACAACTATTGGCTACTTAGCTGCTGTTTTTGGCGCAGACTAAACTGCCAGAGCAGCGCCAGGAGTGGAGAGTCTGGTTAGCGTCATGAAATTTTTCACACGTGAAACACTTGAATCTTGTGAAAACCTATTTCATGGTGGTACCTATAATTATTGTGGAGATACTTGTTTCAGCTGCACAAGTAGTGGTTTCCACTTTTCCTTTCGACCCCAGGATATCGCAACGAAAGGCTTAGGAAGAATTCTCTAACTTCTTTATGTAACTCCCTAAATTATGCTTTATTATTAACTATTTATTTTAATTGACGTACAATTTGGAAACATGTTTGGGTCTTTTTAGCCGAAGCTATACTTATGTTAAACTTTGCTACACTGCTCCTGGTGTTGGAGTTGAACCTCTTATAGGATGCATCCTCCCATAAAGGAGTCGCGCACGTGATCGATCAAACGAATTGTTGACGAGCTCATTCAACCCCGGGCGTATGAGATCAAGGAGTAGGCAGTATGAACCGGTTATATCTTGAATCTCGGTGAATAAAGAGTAACGCAATTTATAAAAAGACATCTAGGAAAATCTACTTTTATCACCAGGATTCTTATTTACACTCTCGATGCTTTCCAACACCACGTATAACTCTCCTCGTAACACTCTTCGACCTTGTGTGAAAAATACGATCGTTGATACCGAGAAACTCAATATTAGACTCTACGACACAGATCAAAAAAATGTACTGCATCATATTACAAAACAAACTCTATAAGATTATTTTCAACGCTTTTTAATAATGAAAAATTATGAAAAATTTGTCAAGATGCATTTTCATTCTTTTCCCCTGAAGATATATGTATTTCAATAATAATATTTTTTGTAGAATATTTTGGCCATCAACACTTTTCCGAGCAATACATGCAAACGTAGTGTATCGGTGAGTTGGTTCTGTTACATGCTTATACAATTGCTACATTGTTAGACCGTAAGAAACCGACTCACCGACATGCTACGTTTGCATATGTATTGCTCATAAATGGGAAAGTGTTGCTGACTTTTTCAATAGCAAGGTGTTCGTTGAATTTGATTCCTCACATTCCACTTATACCTTTGACGAAAATCACTACGATTCGGATCCAAATTTACTTTACACGCGCCACTTCCACAAACAGATTTCGAACTACTTTTCAGTCGAAATTCGCGAACTCTTCGGGCCTTACTAATAAAGATAATAAACAGGGACTTACAGTGTGCAGTTTGCCAAGTCTTGGAAAAGTTGCCCGGTTCGGGAACAACCTAAGACAGAATCGACAAAGCACAAAGCTTATATAGAGGGAGAGAAGGCAGTTCTCTTCTCCCACTCCAACACAATACTGATTGTTGAGCCTAAAACATCTTTTTTCTCTTTCCATGAACTTTTCTCTCTCACATGCATATACAGGGGAAGTAGTATCGCCTCGCTTTTCAGAAACTGGAGGTAGGCCACAAATCATGTTGACAATCTTCACTGCTACTGTCGCCGACGAAAGCCGTGTCTCCACTAGAATTTGTTTTGTAGCTCGAGTTTGAAATCCACGTGCTGCCGCGTCACTCGTACCTTTCCAGTTGCGTAAGATCTAGCAAACCGCCAATCCACAGTACATGTGCGTTCTCCAAACAACCCGCTTCGTCATTTCTGGTGTGTGTATTTTACAATTAGCTGCGGGCCACGAAAACAGTATTTAAAACAAGTCTTTCCTCATTAAATTTCACACATTCAGTCAGGACCAAAAATGTTTTAATTTTTTGACTGCACACTTCTAGTAACCCCTTTCAAAAAAAGCTCTTTTTTTAATTCTTTTTAAATCCCTTAAAATCTTGTGAATTACTGCCCGTGCAGAAATTTTGATAGGGTCCTAATGGGGTCCTGGACACCTTTCCCTAGTTTTACTGTGGTCCTGACCTGGAAAGCGATTTTAAGAAATCTTAAAAGATTTCTAAGATATCAAGATTTGAATAGATTTCGAGTGATCTTAAGGAATTTCAAGAGATTTCAAGAAATTGTACAGATTTCAAACTTTAAATTTTAAGTAATTTAAGGGGATTTCAAGTAATTTCAAGTGATTCTAGGGAATTTAAAAGGAGTTTTAATTTTACAAGATTTCAAAGATATCCAGATTTCCTGAAGGATTTCAAGAAATAAAGCGATTTAAGTCGATTTCAAGTGATTTTATGTGATTTTAAATAATTAGAGGCCATTTCAATATATTTCAAGTGATGCTAAAGAATTTAAAAAGAATAAGATTTTCGCAAGTAATCAAACAACTGTATTAAGTATATTCGAGATATTTTAAGTGATCTTAAAGAGTTTTTAAGGAATTTAAAATAAATTCAAAAGAGTTTCAAGATTTTAGAGTATGCTATTTTAGAGTTTCTTTTAGGTACTTAAAAGGATTTTAAATGATATTTAAGAATTTTTAAAGATTTTTAAAAAGATTTCAAAAGCAATTTTAAGGAATTTTAAAGGGATTACGAGAAATTTGAAGTGATTCTAGGAAATTTAAAAGAATTTTAAGAAATCTTACAAGATTTCAAAGATATCAAGATTTGAATAGATTTCGAGTGATTTATAAAGAAGAGGTAATAATTATATTGAAACCAGTGGTTTTAAGAAGTTTTAAAAAAATTTCGAAATAATGCACGGGAGTTTCCAGATTTTAGAGTTTGTTAATTAAAGTTTTTTTTAGGTATTTCAAAGGATTTTAAATGATATTTAAGAATCTTTAAGGATTTTCAAAAAGATTTCAAAAGCTATTGTAAGGAATTATACTGCTCAGATTATTTCAAGTAAATTTAAGGAATTTAAGGGGATTTCAGGTAATTTCAAGTGATTCTAGGGACGAATTTAAAAGGACTTTAAGTTTTACAAGATTTCCTAAAAGATTTCAAGAAAAAAAAAACGATTTAAATAGATTTCAAGTGATTTTAAAGAATTTCAAAAGAATTCGAATGAATTTAAAGATTTTCAAGTAATAAAACAATTGTATTTAGTATTCAAAATTTTGAAGTAGTTTGAAAACGAAAAATGTTTTTTAATTATTTAAAATCTGTTAAATCTATTGAAATCTGCTGAAATTTGTTGAAATCCCTTGACCCCATTTGAAAGCTTTTGAAATTCTTTGAGATTTTTTGAAATCCCTTTAAATCTCTATCTTGTTAAAAATTATGAAAAAAATATAATTATAAAATGTATTGTAATAATAATAATCATCAAAAAAACCTTAAAATGTGAAAAATTTGGAGAATTCCCTATTTTTACCAGATATTGGGTTTCGACGTGGAAAACTCTTCAACTTTAAAATTCCTTAAAAAAATCTGTCAAAATTTCCAAAATTCCTAAAAATATCATTAAATTTCTTAAAATTACTAAAAACTCCTTAAAATTTCATTTAGAAAATTTTTGATCCCTTAAAAATTTTGCAAAATCTTTAAAGGGACTTCAAAACCACCGAAAGTTCGTTCAAAGTCTCTTAAAAATTTGTCAAAATCACAAAAAGTCCTATAAATCGCATGAAAAAAATTTGTTTAAATTCTCTGATAGTCTATTAATTCCCTTCAAATTCCCTGAAAATTTCTTTAAATTACTAGAAACTCTTTAAAATTCCTCAAAATTACGCAAGATTTTCTTGACTCTCCCCCCATATTTTTATTCCAAATATATTTTTTTGACACGAAAACAACAATAAAAATTATTTTTATGTTGATGAATTTGCATTAGCGGCAAGATTTAAAACTGATTTTTTTAAACGAAGCGATATCTTACCTAAGAATTCAACCCCCCCCCCCTTTCATCATATAAAAAACAATTAATAAAAATTACCTAGAGTCCACTCTCCCTCACAACTTGCCTACGTAATATTTGCAGAATCCTTGATGAGAATGTAAAAATGACTTCAAGATTTAAAAAAATTCAAATTTAAGGATATTTATTTTTAAAATAGCATTTGCAATGTAGAAAAATCACTTTATTTTGGAATCATTTTTCATGGTTTAGGAAAATGTTATGGGAAAGTATATAGAGGCTTATTGAGAACTATATCTAAAAAAGAATTTCAAGTAGCTACATATATATGAGTTTGACATCCCTAAAACACCCCCACGGGCTCTTGAAAACTACCCTTAAAACCAAACAAATATTATTTCTATTAGTCTAGTGGAATATTGATCAAGATTTGGTTAATTAATGTTTAATTATTTGAGCAAATTCCATTTATTTAAATAATTTGTTTTCAAAAATACGTTTTTCTTCATACAAAGTTTTACTATTGGTCTAATGGAATATTAATTAAGATTTCTTAAATAATTTTGAATCATTCAAATAAATTGAATTTGTTTAAATAATGTTTTTTTTCGAAAACACGTTTTTTTTTAATAAAAATTATTACTATTGATTTAATGAAAGATTTATCAACATTTATTAATATGTTTTTAATTGTTTAAATAAAGTGCATTTCTTTAAATATTTTTTTCATCCAAATTTCTTAGTTTTTTAATCAAAAATGATTATTGTTGGTCTAGTGAAATAACTTTTATTAATAACTAGTTATGAAGTTATATAAGTTATCCATCGTCTATGAATATCGTCACTATATCTGGAAGACAGTTATAGATCAATTTATTTAATTTGTAAGGTTTATTTGCAAATATAATATCTCAAAACTTGCACAAAGATTTTTCAGATAATAAAAAAGTGAATTGGTATTTAGCCAATCTAAATGAAATTTTTTATTAAAAAATTGTTATCTTTTGAAATAAGTTTTATGCCTTTGGAAGTTTTCTTTCACATATGTAGATAGTAGATACAAATCCCTTTGAAAAATGTCAATATTTTGAAAAATCCTTGGGTCCGTTTTGAGATATTGGTTGGGCAAATTTGTTGCCGACTAAATATCTGAAATCGATTTTTAAAGTGGATTTTGATATAATTTTTATGTTATAAAAATATTTTCCCGAGTTTCGATGTCGAACAAAATTGGTTGGCAAAAGTTATTAACAATTAAAGTATACTTAATTTTACAATTCGATCAACTACATTTTTCTCGAAACGTATTTACTCGGAATATGTTCTTGAATAAATAAACATCGAATCTGTTTATAAAAATATTTATTATTTATACTGAAATAACAAATTTCTCCACTTAAAAAAAAGTATTTTATTAACAAATTCGATGTTTGTATATTCAAAAGCATATTTCTAGAATGTACATTTATGTATAAAAATATTGACTCCAGGGTTGTTAAAATCTGTTTAGTCGTACACAAGAAAAACGTTGATTGTGACATTCAATTTTTATTAATAACTTCTATAAACTTTTTTTTTGCAGCCAAAACTTGGGAATATTTTTTTTAACATAAAAGTTATAACAAAATCCACTGAACAGTTAAAAAAACAATTTCAGAATTTTAGTAGCCAACTTGCAAAAATTCATCTCGAACGATATCCTGAACCCAAAATTCAAGGTCAAATAAAAATAGTGGTGCGCAGAAACTTCCAAAAATTTGGATTTCGCCTATATGCTCGACTATAAGACTACAATGCTATATATATCTTTTCTTTGGCCTTCGCTCATTTGTATTGAGTGGCTGTGCAGTTGTTATCTTATGTGAATGTTTTCTTTCTAAATATAATGATGAGTCTTAGCAATTTCTGTAAAAACAAAAATTACGAAAAAATATCAGAGTTAAGAATTTAACCAATAATCAAAACCATTTGCAATAACAAACTGAAATATCAATTGAAAACTTTCATGTTCTATCAGTGTATGTTGCGTCCTAATCCTACAAATAGTAAACAGTTTAATGTCTCTTTTACAATATTATTTCGTCGCTAGTTATTTTCTAAATTTCCTTCTTTCATAAATAAGAATTGTAAAACCAAACCATCAATTCATTCAAATTCTAAACATTTTAACACACCAATTCTGTTCTTTTAAAACCCTTTATGGTTGTACTTAAGAAATGGTCCAAATACTCTCTGGTCATTTTGCGTCCCTAATTTATAGTAATAGTCGTCTAGCCGATGCTCATTTAATCCGGGTAGTACTACGACCTTCAGGTTTATAAAATCATCAAGCAATAGCTCTTACAATTCTCCTACTCTATGTACCCGCAGTCTCGACTCGTACAGTTCATTTAACATAAAAGCACATGTAATTCATAAATGTTCATTTTAAATATATCAAACAATTCTTACAACAAACCAACAAAAATATTTATTTCTTGAGAACACACAGTGTAGATTTAAAAAATTTAGTAAATAATGTGTTTGTATTTAAATATATGGTCAATTTTAATTATTACATTATTTCATTATACATATAATCGCATTAATGGTGATTATTTATGGAAAAGAAATATCTAGATTGCGCACTTTGAGACGCTTTATACGCTGCTATAATATATGTTATACTTATCTTTTAATTACTTCAGTTTTAAATGAAGAGGAGAACTAATTTACTAAAGATTATATCGACCTTAATGAACAAATTCTGATCAAGACACTCGCGCTTCGCGTTCGACTCTTGTTTGACACAAATAAAATAGTTGAAAATTTTGAGTGCGCCTATACACAAACAATAATTGTCAACATTTTTTGTTATAATACGAGACGAGCACGCGCACATTTCCTTTATTTTTAAATATTTTATTTATTTATTTTCTTATCAGATGTAATTAATATTTTCGTTTAAAAATTTCAATTTTATAAGAAGAACAGTTATATGATATGAATTTTAAAACCTTAGCCAATTTTACAAAAATAATCTATAACCTTTTTAGAATAGGATTATAAAGAAACCAAATTTAAATAATGGCTCGGGATTTAAATTTAATCCTATACATATCAATCGATACCCTATATATACACACACACACACAACAAACGATGAAAAGGCGTTACGATTTTCTTAAAATCTTTTGAAAATCCTTTAAAATCCCTAATATCATTTAAAAACCCTTAAATGTGTAAGTTACTCTAAAATCTTGAAACTCCTTTGAATTCCTTTGAATTTAAAAATTCTTTAAAACTACTAGATTCGACATAATTACTATCTCTTTTTATGACAGGATTTTTTTCAAAAAATTAACTATATAGTTTACGAATCAAATATTGCAAATAATGAATCCAGAATATTTTTTTGATCTTGATGGATCATTTACCAGTGCGAGCGTGACGCGCCTAGTATGGGGTTCTTTCCAGTTTTCCATGTCAGGACCACATGAGAACTAGGGAATCCTGACCAGGACCCCATTAGGACCCATCAAAATTTCTGCTCGGGTATTTGACCTTCTGAGTACTATACTAATATCCGTACATAGAATTTGTAAATAAACAAAAGTGGTCTACAATATTTGCAAAATTTTTTAACTTTTTGAATTTGTGTCCAAAATAGCCAATCCAATCTGTCAATTCTTTTAAAATTTATTGTGTTAACAAACTAAAAATCTACAGACAGACAGGCAGACCGACAGTCACATTCTTAAAAAAATGTTTTTCGGGTTCAGGGGGTCACAAAAAAGTGAAATTTTCCACATATATTTAATACCATAAAAAGCAGCTACATCGGTTAAACTTCGGCTTGTGGTTTATTATGAACAGTGAATTTCAGATTTGTACCACAGAGCGCCGTACTTGTATCGACTTTAACTACTGCCGCATCAGACCAACGTTTACTACTGATACCAGTGGTTAATTACTTCAATTCGCTTAATCATGCGTTACGCTAAGGAAAAGGCAAACAATTGTCGCTAGCTGTTGAGAAAATTATAGTTAGAAACACTTAACTCATACATACCATCCACTTCACAGAAGATGAAGAATTCATTGAAAATGAGGTAGGGGAAATAGGAGCAAAGCGGCCCACTTAGTGTAAATATTAGAGATTAGACGAGACAATAAAAATCAAACTCAATAATTTATATCGAACTTCAAGATAAAGAAATTAATCTCGACTTGTCATTCCATTCAATGAAATCAAGAAACAAGTGAGATCAAGTAATATATTGAATTTTGGCTCTGTTTTTAAAAAATTACTTTGACAGATATTAATTTGGGAAATATATTTCATTTTAAATGTATTAATTATTCAGAGATATGTACTCCTTATTTCATTAGAGAGAATTTATTAATAATCTATAATAATATGGTAGATACTACCTGTTTTATTCTATAGTATAGTTTAAGCCGTCATTTCAAATCCATTTTGAAAATTACTGAAGTAGATATAAGCAACGAATAAAAATTAAGAGGGTTAAATTTTTAACATTTTGGTTTGATAAGTTCACGCAATTTTTAAAAAAAGTCGCTGTAAACAGAACAGAGATCTTTTGTTTCAATCTTCTTGAACCATTGCAAAGATTTATTTTTAGTTGATTAATTTTTTTTTAATCAGGATTCCATACACCAGACTGAATGTTTGCCCATTTTTAAATTTAGAGGATATATATGTAGTCAAAAAATGCAAAGAAATGTTAAATTATGTAAGAATTAAAGTTGATTTTTCAAAATATTTTTCAAAATCACTGTCTTAAGAATTTTTATGTGTATATACCATACATATATTTTATGTCTAATCAACTATACTTTATACTTTAAAAATTATTTTGTAATAAATTAGAAACCGAAATTCCTGAAATGAGATCAGTTAGAGTTCATGTATTTAATTAGCAAACATGGGTTTTATTCACAGAAGAGTACAGAAATAGATGAGCTGTTTGTCATTTTGAAAGCAGACACTAATAGAAAATCACGCTGAGTTAATGTTTGCAGAAAGTCTTAACATTTTCGTAGTATCTTCTTATTGCTCACGGATATTCCAATTAGAATATAAACAACAAAATAAATGGCAAAATGTGGTATGATCAATAGTTTTTAAAATTGAGCAATTGAAATAGAGCGAATAACAGTTAAACATTATAGAAAATTCTCCGCCAACTTTTAATCTCGATTTACGTCGAGGCTGCATTTTTTATTACCCTCATCACTATAAATATGGAAATTTTTCTTTGGCAGAAAAAACAATTTTTTCCGGATGTAATATTCCCTATTTCCAACATATTGGTTAGTATTTTACTGAATTCAACATGTTTTTCCTTGGCGACATCACACTGAAAAAAGTTTCTGCGAAATATTCAACGTCATGGAGTTATGACTAGAAAATAGTAAATCCAACTAAATTCTTATTTAAACCAATCATTATTAGTACAAATTATTAATAGGTATAAGTGAGTAGTAGAACTAACTATATCGAAGTAGTAAAAGCTGGTAAAAGTAACTGAATATGTAGTTTACTTAAATATACATGGATTTGACTAAAAAAGTGATATTAGGACCTTAGGGAACTTAGCAACTTAGTTGAAAAATAGTCAAATCTATTAAGAATTTTTTTCAGTGCAATTAGCAATTGATAAACTATAGTTTTACACGGATGGTGTTTTAAAACAACTCTAATTAGAATACGCAAAGATGCCTGACTTGACATGCCTCCCGGAGAGAATCGTTTGGATTCCAAATCTTCTTCTGCTTCCAGACTTTTTAGATGACCCGAATTATCCTCTCGTAAGTCGTGGGCATACCATGGGTCATGAAAATTTCAATTATTCTATACCAATTTCGAAATTAATGAAAAAACATGGAAAATCAGAACAAAAGTATTGAGGTTCCTTGTATTTATAACTTCTCAACTAGGATCAGCGAATACCTATATGTCTTCCAATATGTACTTAAAGTTAGTCTTAAACACTCTAATTGCCGCAGCAAACGATTTCTATCGCCTACAAAATTATTCTATGAGAATTTTGTGGATGAAATTTGGAAAAATTGTTTAATATAATTAAAAAAACAGCTTAAAATAGCTGTGAAGTTGTACCAAATTTTGTTCTCATTACTTTGCTTTCTCATAGAGGAAGCATTAATTAATTAATCAAATGTATGAATATTACGCCATCTGATTCGTGGCAACACAAGAAATTTTTATTTTCCTCACTTCAGCTTTAAAACGTGAATAATTTGAAAAGTTACAGTAAAAAATCAATTATTAAAAATTAAAAATAAATATAACTTTTTTACTCTTCAATAAAGTGTTTTAATCTTTCAGGACAACCAATTCGTCTCTAATATAAGGAATCTTTAGTTTCCTTATATCAGTTTTGAATTATGATAAGTTTGAAAAATCAATTTTTCAAAATTATAAATAACCATAAAGTTTTTAATTTTAAATGAAATCTATTAGTCATGCAGAATGATCGATTCGTCTCAACATAAGGAACCCTATTATTTTCCTTACATCGACTTCAAATTATAATCATTTGAAAGGTACATAATTCTTGTAAAATTCAATATTTTGTTAAACCCTTGTAAAAAATACGACTTGGTATATAGTGGAATAAGTATACCCAATTTCATCAATTTGCCTGTACACATTCTCCAGATATTGCAGGTTCGTTAAGAGCGTGGCACACACACCCACATTCGGAAAATTGTTTAGGACATCATATTACATATATATTTCCCATTGCAAAGCTTCCTCTATACGGAAGTAAAAATATACTAAATCATAATTTACCGAATCATATTATGGCTGATACTGAAATTAAATTAACTGAAATTCATTTATTTCCGAAAAAGAATATCTTATAACGAATCATTACATTTGTAAATAAGTGGGTTTTCGCATAGTGCGAACCATCATTTAAATTTTCTTTATTTTCAGGACCACTCTCGGATCTCGGTAGAATTTCGCAGTTCTCAGTTAATTCCCTAGCTATTTCTTCTTGAAAACGAGGTAGATTCGCGGTGAGCAATGGGTGAGCACGACCTACAGAGGCGCTGCAATCGAAACCATATGATCGGGTCACGTGGTCTAAAAACAGTCTCGTTTCAAATATTTACATAGTGACTTCTCGTAATCATTGAAATTATTGTGACATAAATTTAAAAAAG
>JAUESI010020074.1:0-14790 GCA_032275145.1 Synergus laeviventris | reverse complement strand
ACAGGAATCAGCTGGAGACGTCTGTGAGTTGCGACGTTGCCGCTGTGGCAACGGCTGTCGCCGCGCAGTAGTAGTGTGTATTGGTATACACCAATTCATAAGTGTATACGTGAGACTGTACACACCGAGATTCAAAAGTTTCGTTGTCCAGGCAACATCAACTATACGTAAAATGAATGCTGCCTGGGCTAAATTCTTGGCGGAGACTATAGCGGACGTTCTTCCTTAAAAACCCTTGCTACCTAAACCCTTCCTGATGAAGAATCTTCTACCTTCCCAGAAAAATCCCAAAAATAACAAAAATAGAAATCCCGGAACATCCTCTTCCGATTCCCAAAACTCCTACTCCCTCTCCAAAAACCCCAATTCCTGCTCCAAGATTCACATCACGAGATCCTCAATCCCTTCGATCCTATCCTTCAAAGGTACCCCACCCTCCGAACTAAATCCTCAAACCCTCAAATTTTTTCACAGCACCTTATGATTTTGGTGCTGGAATTGTCAGGAACCCGACCGTAGGTACCTGCAATGCCGGCGTCCTTTTTCTGTATTCTGTTTTAAGTGTAGAGAGCCCGGATTTTCCTCCTTTAATTGTCCCTATTGCACCCGTACTCGTTCCCCTTCTATAGTCCCTCTAAATAAATCCCTCGCTTGCGACCCTTTGCTCTTTCCTCCTTGCATACCTTACTTTCTCTTTCATCTTTACATCGCTTTTCTTTTCCTCTAGCGAACCCCTATTTTCCTTTTCAACTTTATTTCGCCCCTTCACTCATCCATTTCAGCCATCTTATCGCTATTTTTGAAAGTTTCGCTTTTGTTAATTATTTTTATTGTTAGTTGTTATCTTATATAAAAACCTTTTGTTGTATTTATCGTTAAAATACATTTTTTTTGGATATTGTTGTAATTTAATTTTTGCATTATTTAATTATTATTATATTTTTTATTATGTTCACTTTTTGTCCCTCTTTTTATTATTAAACCTCTATTGTCTCAATAAGTCTCTTATAAATTTCTTGATATAATCCTTTCGCCTGATTCGCATCGCTTTTTTTTATTTTATTGTTTTCTTTCTTTCTTTTCTTTTCTCTTCCTTTCTATTTTACATTTTTATTCTCTGGATTTTAAAATTATTTTAGTTTAGGATTTCTGTTTTTATTCTATGGTTTTATTTTATGAGTTTTATTGTATTATTATTTTTTTTTTATTCTTTTAACAATTTTAATTTTTACATTTTTGAGAATTCACAAATTTTTTTATTTTAACCAAGGAGTTCCGAATTTTAATTTTCAAATTAAAATAAGGTTTACCTTTCCTGGATGATCATTTTTAAGCCTCGATTCCTAGTCTGTTAATTAGAAAAAAAAAAATTTTTACTCTCTCTTTTAGTCTCCCGTATGGTTTGAGACCTGTTCGGTCCTCCCTAAGGAAAGAGGAGTTGTGATGTTGCAGATTTCAGCAACACACAAATTTCTAATTTCATATCAGAAAATAAAAATATAAAGCTCTCGTGCTTCTCACAGAGAGTCAAAGTTCGGCACTCCTCTCGGTTTAATTTTATTTTTGTTAATATTATTATTAATTTTTCTATTTTCAGGCTACTGGGCAAATTATAAGTTTGTAAGGATTTTTTCAGACTTTTAGGGCTGTTCTTATTTTGTAATTTTATTTATTTATATTAAATGTCTCCACAGTTCCGAGTGGATGTGGAAGCAATCGAGGTTCCTGCCATCCATGCTTGGGTCCAACATCTTCACACCATTTTATCGCGCTCTCTCTCTCTCTCTCTCTCTCTCTCTCTCTCTCTCTCTCTCTGCAATCCCTTTTGACGTCTAAGGCAGAACTGTCAAATCTGCCAATAATGGACAGATGGATTGGTAGTGGTATTCCGCCGTCCAAGGCACACCCTGGCAAGGATTGACCATGGCAATTACCACAAAATTTGGTCTACGAATAGGTAATCTAGCCTGAAAATTATCTCTAGCTTTTCCTCTGTTAAGGGCTTGTGATACTTAGAAAAGTTATTGATTTTATATGTTCAAATTCCCCAACTTTAGGAAACGGTAAAGAACACTGACAACGGAATATCAATATTTTTTTTATGTCTGATTTTTGGGCTAATTTTGGGCTAATTTTGGGCGGTAATAAAAATATTTCGTCTCTTTTATTTTTCTCAAAAAACGAACTTTTGGGTGGAGGTGCTGACGGAACGTTCCCAAAAATTTACATTTTGGGATTTTCAATGGAAATCTTTACAACATTGTTCTTTAGAAGAAAAAAAATATAAGAATTTTTTGATTTAGAAAAAAATAATTTTTACTACTTGCTGAAAGCCATTTAATTTTAATTTTAATGTAAGATTATTGCCTTACGGTTTATTTCGAATAGTAAAAAGGCTTTTATATTTATTACTGTATCATTTAACCCTGTAACTTATCCTCTTTACTGGACGCCCTTTGATACTTGAAACCTGTTTTTTCCTTCAAGAAAGTATTACTCCTTCCCATTATGGGTCCTCAGAAGATATTTTGCTTCCAAATGTGATTTGAATATTAGAATGAAGTTCATATCATTTTCTTAGCATTAAACAAACTTTTTTAATATTTATTTTAATCAATTTAATTTTTATATTGTTAATATCTAATAAGAATTTTATCATGACAATATCATCGTAGATAATTAAATTCCGCATCTTTTTTTCCTTTCCAAGAAAATGTATCATTTTTGGTTTTTTAACAAATTTCAAAAAACGTGTTTTTTTATAAGTCAAATTTTAATTTGATTTTTGTCTCCAACTCATGCTCAAATCTGCGGTTTTTGGAATTTCTTTATAAACTTTAGAGGAAACATTCTTCATAGTATTATTGTTATGACAGTTAATAAAAATTTTCAACATTATTTATAACAATATAAAAAATTATTTTCAAGGCTATTGAATAATTCTCTCCATAAAAAGTTTGAGTGTTTCGCTTATCGAGGAAATTAAATTCATCAAATAAATTATTAATAAATTATTAATTCAATTAATAAAATTTTACATATTTTATGTCAATTGAAGTGTTATTATTTATTTTTAAGGCGGCAAAGTTTTTTTTTTTTTATCGTGCGCCTACACGTTAGAATTTTTTTTTCACTTTACTCAAATATCCCTGACATCTTGCAGAAGATAGTAATAGTATTCCAGCAGCACCCTACTTAGGCTTTACACTATAATAACTAGGATTCCTTTCTTTTCGTCGAACAAGTGCCGAAGCTCGAAAGGAAGGATAATATGATTTTATTGCGGCTGTCATAAATTCTTCACTGGAAAACTTTAAGGAGTCTCCAAATATTAGGATTTTGTGCTATTTTAGATACGCTCAAAATTGTTGTTTAAACTCTTGAGGGCATACAAATTGAATAAAATGGATCTTTATACTGGTGAGAGAATGAGTCTATAAAAGCTGAAATAAATTGAATTATAATTTCTAGTCCAAAATCGAGAAAGCACATTACGTACACATTTTACATTTTAAAGTCCATAAGACAAAAAACTCGTTCTAGAGAGTAGTAAAAATGATTTTTTTTTAAATAAAAAAATTCGTATGTTTTTTTTTCTTGTAAAGAACAATTTTGTAAAGATTGCCATTGAAAATTCCAAAATGTAAATTTTTGGGTCACTCTATTGAAGGTACGTACTACGTACTATATGGTAGCTGCTCGAACCTTCAGCACCTACACCTAAAATTTTGTTTTTCTGGATAGGGATTGATTTTAGAAAATTAATTTTTGCATGTTTTACGAGCCCGAAAATAGTCCGAAATTCCAAGCTAGTTTTTATTGTCAAAAAATTATTTTCAAATATTGAGGTGTAGGTTATCAATGATAGCGGTTGTTTTTCGAATTTGGGTTTTCGGTATTTCAGGAGCCCAAAAATAGCCCAAAAATCAGGTATGATTAGATTTAAAAATATTTATGTTTTTATATGCTGGATTATCCGTCAGCACCTCCACCCAAAAGTTCGTTTTTTGAGAAAAATAAAAGAGCCGAAAAATTTTTATTAACGCCCAAAATTGGCCCAAAATTCAGGCATAAAAAAATATTGATATTCCGTTGTGGAGGTGCTAGCGGAACGCAGCTAAATCATTAAAATATATTATTATATTTATATTTGTTGAATTGATGGAATATTTTCTGATAGGCTCATATTATTATGTGCAATTTTTAATGTGAGTATTACATTTTTAATTTCGTCTACCTATTTTATAATATGTGCCTTTGAACCATTTTATAATCCGGAGTGCCAACAAACATGAATAAGATTGCTTGTTTTGATAATATGTCCCTTTCTTAAATATGTTATTTGATTTTATTTATTTTCAGAATCTAATTATAGGAATATGTCCTCCCTAATTCTTTACCATTGCTTACTTTGAAAACCCTGTTGAGTACCCTCAAAGCCCCCCCTTAATTTATTAGAATTGATGAACCTCGTTCATTGTTATTTTATATTTTTGATACTTTTGAAGAATCGTTGAAAATTATATATTTTATATCTCTGTATCTTTCGAAACCCCCTGACTTAGATAATACTTCAAAAAGTTCTTATTTTATTTTATATCTTTTTTTAAAAATTTTATTGTGGAATTTTAATTATATTATGAAACTTCTATTTATTTACTCAAAAGTTTCTTGAAATCTGAAATCTTTTGTTAATTTTATGTTTTGATGGTTTTAAAATAGAATAAAATATTTCTATTGTGTGATTTTATATTCGAGCCTTATGATTTAATCCCCCCCCTACCCTTCTTCCATTTTATCGTTTAAACTGAGCTAATCCATTTTATCGACCCTCATTATGTAATTTATTAATTATTATACAATTTTGTTATTTCTTAATATATCAATTAGTTTGGAACCTGTCAGATTGTCTCTTATCTTTTATCTTTTACTTTTGTCTTTTACTTGATCGATCAAGTTAATTTACTTCTTATGAAAATTGATTTAACAAGGATTTGCAGAATTTATCTTTATATCTTATATATATCTTATCTTTATCTTTTTCGCATTTGCCGACTTAAATTAATTAATTTGTCCCAAGAAAGGACTGGCGCCCAAATATCTCAAAATTTAATTATCTACTTATATTTAAATTATTAAATTATTATATGTAAAAATTATCTTGTACGCTTTTCTAAACTTCACAAAAATTATCTTTTACTGTTTATTTTATTTAATTAAAAATAATGGTTTCTATTAGGGACATTAGGGTCCTTTGTGCGCTCTTTTCAGAGAGTTTTGATTTTTTTGTGAAAAATATTTAAAATTAAAGAAAGGTGCCGTCATAGTATAATATTGCTTATAAGTATTTATAGTTGTAGTAGTCCCTTAAGTTTGGTGTTTCGTATTAGAGTCGAAATATAAGATAATTACGCAAAGTGATTAGGTGAATACAAGAAAACACTGATTTCAATTAAGGTATAAAATTGAACTGAAATAAGAATGGAATTTATTCACAGTAAAGTCCAGCTTACCTGTTTACATTTATAAATAGCACACTCGAAACAATAAGCTACTATCTCGCAACGTAAGAATAGAGCGTCTAGCGAGACATCCAGGTGTCACACAGGTATAGGGTGCATGGTACACCAAATCCAAACAATTGGAGAATTGGGTGCACGCGCACTGCGGTACCAACGTTTTGTCTGGTACCGCAGGTAACCAGATAGGCTTTGGAGAACTACTCGACATTCGTTTTCAAAGCTTATAAGAGCTACTGGTGTTTTTGGAAGTTCAGATCATTATAGCTGATTAGTGATAGGTCTTGGAGATTAAAATTCCGGTATCTTAACTAAGAGAGGTAAATAGTACCTCATTACAATAAATATTAAAGGTGGTCACGTGCCTTTAATATTTAAACGTTTAATTAAATTACTTCGAACTTACGAATAAAAGGGCTTTTTAACTGATTATCTACCGTTTCTTGTGGTGGCGTTTTTAAACTCTCCTTTCAGTAGATTCGTTTTCTGTTGGGCTTGCGATATTTCCACACGCAAGAAATAATAAATATAATTAATATTGACTTCTAATCTCTTTTGGATCAGTTTGATCTTCCTTTGGCCTGCAAAAGTCTCTATTATGAGAATTTATATTTTCAAATTATATCCTAACGTCACTATTTGGAAGGTTCTGGATTCCTCTGCATAAATTCGTTTATCATCTGGCTTGTAGAACTCACAAAGAATTTTTATTATCATTTAATTATTGAACATATTTTTACGATTTAAATAAATAAAGAAAACTAATTATGCCCAGATTGTTTGGCTTATAATCAATGAATTTAAGTCTGATTGTGAGATTTTTTCAAACAACCCCTCTAGGGAACTTAAAGGATTTAAAATGATTTTATGTGATTTACAAAAATGTAAAGTCATTTCTATAGATTTCAAAAGTGATGTTAAAGAATTTTAAAAGAATTTCAAAAGAATTCGAATAGATTTCAAGATTTTCAAGTAATCAATCAATTGTATTAAATATTCGAGAGATTTTTCAAGTGATCTTAAAGAGTTTCAAGATTTTCATTTATTTAAAAATATCTGTAAATTAGTCCAAGGGATTTTGAAAAATATTAAAGAATTTCAAAGGACTTTAAGAGAATATAAAAAATTGAAGAATTTTCAAGAAATGGCAGAGTTATCAAATAAGAGATTTCAAATGATATTAAGGAATCTTAAAAAATTAAAAGAAGTTTCAAGATTTTGAAATAGTTTGAAAACGAAAAATGTTTTTAAATTCTTTAAAATCTGTTAAATCTAGCAATATCTGCTAAAATCTGTTGATGTTCCTACTTGACCCCATTTGAAATCTTTTGAAATCTCTTTAAATCTCTACTTTATAAAAAATATGAAAACAATATAATCATAACATGTATTGTAATAATAATTTTTTTCAAAAACCTGCTTAAAGTTAGTAGAAATATGTCCGTGTTTGTCAACAATTAATTTTTAAATATATATATTCTTTAAAAATTGAATACATTTCCTAGGCTTGTTTCTCTATTACTTTTGACTCATTGTTGCAGAATTATCCGCATTTTCAATACTTTCCTGTCAGAAAAATTAAATCTTGTACCTATCTTCAAATCTTTTAATCAATTTTTGAAAATTTTACCTTCTTCCCGCTACGCTATCCACTGATCTACTTGCGCAAGTTGATGATGGTTCTACTGTGTGCTACGCCTCCCCCACCGTCCTAGAGAATCACCCTCGCCTGATTGGTTTTCGAGACCAGCGAGACCAGCGAGACCCTGTAGCTGAGTTGCTAACGCCATCTTGGATGTTTCCTGACGCGGTGACCCACCCAGAACTAGCAGCACCAGTACGACTGACACCAGCAGTAGTATCTGTCAGGCTGTCAGCAGCACTATACAGTGCGACCGGATGCTCTTGCCGTGATCAGAGATATTTTTGCCTAACCGTGATCGATCGATAGTCGCCGCGAAGAGGCTCGCTCCTAACGAGCTTGTCGGTCAATCCGATACGTAGTGATTTTAATAACCTGTTAAAAATTTCCCAAGGATTACTGGGTAGCAAGAGTGATTAATTAGTTTTCTGTGCAAGCAATGCAGGGTATATTTGTGCCACTTTTACTCGGCACACTCTGTGTCGGCCGAATACAGGTGAGTGTCATCAAATGTCAGAATACATCTCTCATTGCGGATAGTAACTAATATTACAATATGAACAGCAAGCATTTACGCGAAGATGAAGAACAAATGAAAGAAATATAGTCTACAGACCGACGTTCCTCCCCCTTTTGCTAGTGACTCACCGGTATCACAGAAATCGAAACGATTCCACCCTTAAAGTGGGTGTCAACCAGTTTCAGGGGTTCCAACTCTTATGCAATTCAAAGTTTATCATATCCTATTCTATATGACAAAATTGATCTGTTTATTTGTCAACAAATTTTCATTTATCAAAAAGATGTTTTATGTAGATTGACAAATAGAATACTAGATTTAATGTTATTATTGATATGTTCTATTTGTAGATGCCACAATCGGGCTAAAGTATCAGACGTCTAATCAGACGAAAATTTATTTTTTTATTTTTTAACTGATAAATCTTATACAAAAGAAGATCATAAACAATTTTTTAGAATATGCAGATGCATATTAAGCAACTAAAAACTGCAATTGTTAATAAAAACCGATTTTCTTAAAACACATTATTTTCATACTAAAAGTGTGTCATTTGTGACAAACTCTAATCGAAAGATGTTATCAAAGAGTGTTAGAAACTATATATTTTCATTTTATTTCCATTATTTATCTACATTGCCAAACTTTCAGAATTAGTGCCCAGAAACTTGCATTTCAAAACTAGATAGTCAGTTTTCGCAAAAACATTATGATATGTGCATATTTTGACCACCCCCAGTCGAAAGGTATTCTCAAGGTCTGCTACTGCTGCTATAAGAAACTAATTTTTTTTTCAAATACCTTTCAAACATCCTCAAATTTGACAATTATTGCTCGGAATCTCGCGTTCCAATACTCGACGGTCTATTTTCGCAAAAATATTATAAAATTGTGCGTATTATTGTCCTTTACCGTTTTCCAAAGTTTCAGGGCAAAATATTTATTTTTGTGGCAAAATATTTATTATTTTTGCAACGTTTAAACTGGGGGTGGTTAAAATACTTACATTTAATCATGTTTTTGCGAAAACGGACCCTCTAGTTAATTTTTTCCCCATAACATCATTTTTCTAAAAAATTAAATGAATCAAAGTAATGTTTATGAATATGTTAAATTAATATTTAGAAAAAGATAGTGTAGGAATAGGATGATGGATGATCCTACTATAGCTTTGATGGCTTGGAGGCCATCTTGGTTTCCTTTCTGCGTTTCGTCCCGAGTTTGCCACTGGACTTATCAGTAAGGCAATGTGCCTTAGATGCACATAAAGGAGGGGAGTTTTTTTATACTCGACGATTCGGCAGGTGCCGGGGAATCGAACCCGAGTCATCTCTATTCTCAGCGGCGAGTACTGCCGCTGAGCTATGACGTGTTGGTGATGATGGTGGTGGGGAGAACGTAGCCACCGCGACTGGCTAGTCCCCCACTGATAAGAAAAAATGAATAAATACATAAACGGACTATACCTTCAAATTATGGTATGACGATTTCAAATGATCTCAATATTCAAATTAGGTCCCTGCTGCGTCCCCTATATTTTTAACATATCGTCCCTAATGTACCCCATTTTCAGTCAATATTGTACAATTTTATTTAAATTTACACAAAATCGACATGTTTTTCATTATCTCCTTTTTAAGGATTCCTCTTTCTTGAGATCTTGATGAATATTAGTCCAAAATTTTTTTAAATACCTCTTGAATCCACTTGAATCTTCATCAATGTCACGTACAGTTATTTTGAATTGGTCTTATATTTTCATGAATTTATCTGATGTTTTTCTCAATTCACATTGAATTTAATTAAAACTATCTTTATTTTTATTTTTTATTTTTGAATTCCTTTGAATTTTATTGCAAAAATTTTAATATTTAGTATAAAATCCATTTTTGATTGAAAAGATTGACAGTTTTAGGATATTTTGGGATTATTCTGGATGATATTTGCAAAACTAATTTACATAAAAACGCAGTTTTTTTATTCTTTTTTCTCTTAACATTTTAAAAACTATTGAATTTTCAAAAAAAAAGGTATATACCCTTTGAGCTTTAAAAAAGTAGGTACCCTATGAGCGACAAAAAAGTATCCTATATATTACCCTATATGGGACTGTGAGTCCTGTCTGCTCTAACTCAAAGATCAATATAATAATGAAAGCTATAGAATATGTTTTTTTTGGATCCTATATCTTAAACAAGTGTTGTTACAATATATCGAACATAGTTTTATCAATAATCTGATTGCTTTTCTGGAAATTGCGGGAATTGTGTCAATATGCCAAATTTCCAAGTTATACCTTCAGATTACTTTCGTTGTCAAAATGATTTCTATGAAATACGGAGAACACGTGACCAAATTAGTTGTTAGTTATGCAAATGTTTTTTGGTGTTCACCATATCCAAACGCAATGATATATCGGTCTCAAAGTTTGGAATATAAAAATTGACGCTATAAATTGCTTTTGTATATTTACTTTGAGTAATAATTTTTAAAAAAATTATGAAAGTACGTAATAAATAAATGTGGAGAATTATTTTCAGTTTGTTTGGTGTTCACTACATCCAAATGGATTGAGATACTGTGTTCAACATTGGAGAGAATTAATAAAAAAAACTAATAAACGTTTATTTATAGCACTATGTATGTTAAAAATTTTTTAAAAAATTTATTTAGAAATTGATAAAGTAGGATATTACCACTCGAATTGTAGCACTTTGCAGCTAATGTCGGTTTGATGCATTTCACATTTTTTTATTTACACTGACACAAATTTTGAACTAAATTGTCTAAATAGTCTAGAGAGTCAATATAAATAATTAAATGTGCACATTCGTTATGAATGTTATGAGCTTGGTTGGTCGACTTTACTTTACGTTGAAAGGTTTTTTTTTCTCCTCTATAAATTGCTAAAAATGCTACAAAAATATGGAATATTATAAGGACTTTTAAGCAATTCATGTTGTTTTACGAAATTGAAAGGAATTTTACCAAATTTTGAAGGACTTAAAGGAGTTTTAAGGAGTTTAATCAAATTTATTGTTATTTAAACTTTTTTAAAAGTATTTTACTATAGTCATTAGGATTTTATATGGTATAATTTACGATTTCTGAAGGGTTTTCGCGAGATTTAATTCAATTTTCAGAAATTTTGAAGTATTTAGCGAAATTTTCATGGGATTTTTAATACTTTTTAGGAATATCAAGGACTTTTAAGGAATTCAGGGGATTTAACGAAATCTCAATTGGGCTAAAGTTTCAGAAGTCTATAGTCTGAAGATTTTTTTTCTCTTTTTTCTGATTTATAATAATCTATAATAACTGAAAAAAAAATTTTGTTGTGAAAAGTAAAAGTTTTAAAAAAATTATTAAAAAAATTATTAAAAACATTAAATTATATTTTTTGTGGTTGGTGAGATGTCGCAGACGTGAAATTAGACGGCGCATCGCAATGCCATCCGGGTTAATTTTCTAATTAAAATAAAAATCTCTACAATAAATAGTTTAAGAAATATTAGACTTTATTTTGTGTGGTGTTATTTTTTAGAAGACTTATCGAATTAAACTTTTGATTAGTTAATGTTATGTCTAATTGAAAAGGATAGAAAGGAATAACATTGAGGATTAAAGATTGCTGATACATATTGAAAATAGAAAAGATAGAAAATTCATATGGAAAATTGTATTATTTGTTTTTTATTTATTCTCATTATAATTTATTTAAAGCATATACAATATTGACACCTTCTCTCGTCTGCTACAGCTATTATCGTATATTGATTGCTCCTTTGTCTCTGGAGTGTAATAGTGGATCCATGTTTCATCCACAGTTATGATACCGACGCAGAAACTCATCAGGATTACGACGGAAAAGCGTCCAAATAGCCTCAGAGTCGACCACACGATTGCGTTTATTCTTCACTGTGAGCAAACGCGGCACCCATCTCGTCGAGATTTTTTTCACTCCCAATTTTCCGTGAAAAATGCACCTTGCGATATGCCGTGGTCTTAACTATTTCACCCACTTTAATTCGCCAATCACTTAAAATCATATTGTGGATTTTGTCAATCATTTCGTAGATATGTCACTTCCACTGGGCAGGCGTCCCGAACGCTGTTCATCTTTTGTGGATGTACGGTCACGTTTAAACTCAATCACCCAATTATTGTAAACTGTTGCAAATACAGGAGCAAATGTGCGATGAACCTCATCCAACTCAGCCTTGATTTTCTAAGGACTTATTTCAACCACCCTTGTACAAATAAATAGCTGGCAAGTATGAGCGCAGCCTACGGCGCGTGATTTATTTGTAGCGCTTCGCACTTTAAATTATTTCATCGGATTATTTTTCTGCGTATATTTCTCTAACTTTGATATTGAATTGTTTGTTTTTTCGAGTACTACGAATCGCTGTATATAGAATTTTTAAATCTTAAGAAAAAGTGGTCTCAAAAATTTTCAAACTGCTCTAACTTTTTGAATTTCCATCCAAATTGGCTCGATCGCTAACGAACTTAACTTTCATTTTAGGACACTAAAAGCGTACACAAAAGGTCAATCCAATCTGTCAATTCTTTCGAAAGTTATATCATACTAGCAAATTACAAATCTAACAAACACACACAGAAAAATACTAGGTTTCGTTTCATTGCATCTCCTTTTGTTTAAGTTCTCAAAATGAGAGTTTTTTGTCACACAAAAGCGTTTTCAAGAGGGGGAACTAACAACCGGGATGCGAAAAACAAGTCATGACCGTCTATACGCACGAAGCCTGAAAATTTGAAGAATTTCATATACCAACCGTGTACCTATATAAGCAAACAGAGCTGGATAAGTACAGTACGTACGTTGAGACAGGGCATTAACTTTTACGTTTTGCGTTGCGTCTTAACGAGAGAAGGTATACTTTTGTCCTATTTATGGTATAGTCATTATGATGACACGGGTGGTATAATTCCGATGATGAAAGACAAAATTATTAAGTCATGATGAAAACTCACTAGTACGAATTTGATCCAATAAAACCTTATTTGAGAAACAAATCTGAAAAATGTGAGTTTTATCGAGGTCTCAGGGAAATTTGGATGCGACAGGCGAATGTATCCCTGGCGAAAGTTTCGGATTTAAATTCTTTCCGAATCATTCTGAAATTTGTATCTGAACTAAACAGTTTAATTCTGATCTAATCCGAAGGAAGTTTTTAATTCGAGTCAATCCGAGGTCCACTCAAAATCAATCTGAATGAATCTGGTCAATCCGAAATAATCAGAATTAATCCAACCTTGAAAGCTGAATAAATCCAGTTAATAATAATAAACCTGAATTTATTCCAATTTTTTAGATTCATTCAGATTGAGTTCGGATATAGAATGGGATTGACCGCAGTCATTATAGGCTTGAAAGTTCGAATTAATTCTGATTGATTCGGATTCAATCGGATTACAAGTTCGGATTGATTTTGAATCGACTTCGTATTGAAAACTTCGGTCAGATTAGATCGGAAGAAAACTGTTTTATTCGGATACAAATGTCGGAATCATTATGGAAAATTTAGGATAGGTTCGGAATGAAGTTAAATCCGAAACTTTCGCTATAGGGATACTTTATTCGTTTTTCGGAACGAAAGAAGGGAATTTCAAGTGATTTTCTTAGCTGAAAAAGGCTCTTTCACTAGATATTTTGAGAATAAATAACTCAACTTTCAATAAATTTCGTAAAATTGATTTATTTATATTTGTCTTTCCCATTTCCTCCTGCTTCAGTAGACTCTTGTCTGATTTTTTAGATTCAGCCTTCTCAGGAGACACATTATGTTTTTTCTTTAATATTTGGCGACGATGTTTATTTTTAATGAAGTTATTGAGCCATTTTTCAATTAAAATCTGTAAATAAATATATAAATACTGCTGCGTGAATAAGTCTATTGATGCCTGTTCTTAATTGCCACGAAAAAAATAATATAGTAGAGCAGAGTTCTCCAAACTGTGGTACGCGGTTTTTAAATTAATTTTAAGTGTTTTGTGAAATTTGAAGGGATTTTTAAACGGTTTCTTTTTACGGATTTGTTACATTTGTTTGTTGAATCCATGTTTATAAGATACCTACGTATCTATCCTTAACAGCGGCATCTCCTAACTGTTGAGGAAACTTTTTGAAAAGCGAAACCGACATTTTTATTCTAGATGTTTTAGATCTTAGATTTTTTTCATCCATCTTATTGCTGATAATTCTTAAAATTGCGCATTTCCAATTGCGTTTCAAATTTCGGTTAGTCCTCAAAGCATCATTAAGATATATCAGAAGAAAACCAAGTGGGAATCAACTGACTCAAAATTTCTTGTAAGAATTTGATAAAATCAGATAGTAAAAAATTTTAGCCTAAAGAATTACTAAAGATTTCACGGAATTTTTTACTGCTTTTAAAGAATATGAAATGAGTTATTTAAAAGTCATTTAAAAAGACTTTAATGAATTTTAAGAGATTTGAAGGTTTTAAGAAATGAAAAAATAATTTAAGTTAAAGAATTTTAAAGAGATATTAATAGATTTTAGAACAATCAAAGGATTTTTAAAGATTTGAATAGATTGTAGTGAATTTCGAAAAATTTCTGAAGATTTTAAGTGTTTTTAAGGTATTACTAGGGATTTAACGGGATTATTTATATATTTATTTATATTTCAAGTTTTTTGTTGAAGGATTTAAAAATAATTCAATAGATTTTAACAGATTAAACAAAAGTTACAAGTTTCAAACAAAAATATTTATATGGATTATTCACAAAATTGTTCTCAACCCGGAAATTCACTTCTCGTATCAAAAATAAAGGACAATTCCCAGACAATGCCCTGATTTCTTTACATTTCCGTACAGTAGGCACCCTGTTCAGATTTCTTAATAGGCGGGAAACTCAAAAAAAGCCTACTGGATGGAACCGTACAATTTGGTTGTGGACATCTATTGGAAGACAGCTTCTTTCTTCATTAAGGGCATGTGATACTTAGAAAAATTATTGATTTTATATGTTCGAATTCCCTAACTTTACGGCTACAAAAATAAATATTTTGCCCTGAAACTTTGGGAAACGGTAAAGAACATTGAAACGGACCGTTG
>JAUESI010020073.1:0-14817 GCA_032275145.1 Synergus laeviventris | reverse complement strand
ATGGGGCGTTTGCAAGTGCGAGCGTGACGCGCCTCTTGGGGTCCTTGACAGTTTTCCAGACTAGAACCAGGATAGAATAAGGGCAAACTGGCGAGGAGCCCGATAGAACCCCATCTTAATTTCTGCACGGGGGGTGCTCCCACTAGTTGCCGATAAGGTGTACTTTTCATTTGGTGGCACTCCTCCATATTTTTGAACCAAAGTTTTTCTTCATGAGAAGGAATGGATTTATAGGCCTAGATGCTGTTTTGGAATCTTTCGCAGAGAATATTTTTAGCAGCATTTCCATGGCGTATCTTCGTTGTCTTTAATATAATGCCTATTTCATCATCTCTTGAGACTTTTATTCTGAGAATGTCGCTTAGTTTATAAAATGGTTGTAACCATTCTATAGACCAGGAAAATATCTATCAAAAACATGCAGGACATACATTTTTTATACCATACGAAAGGAGTTCTGTACATTCGAAATAGGATCTACCAACACAAAATCGAAAAATTCGCCTTCCCCTACCACGTTTAATTTTTATCCAATTGAAAAAAAATTTTCTTGTAAAGTACTGTCTAGTTGCATTACATTTTTCCCAAGTTTCAGTTCGATTAGACAAATTTATATTTCAGTACTGGTGCACTTGAGAAAAAATTCTCCATTTATCCGTCGTAACAGAGTTTTGAAAAATGCTTCTTAAAATGTTTTATTTAATAAAGAAAGGGAATTTCTTTCATTTCCTATACAGAATTTTCAGTTGCCTAGTGCCCAGTTTTTCCCTGAACCACTTTCAATTATGGTACCTTCATTAGCTTGAAGCTTATAGGATTCTGTAGTCAGCGTTATGTAGTAAGTTCACATTATGTCTATAATTTTCCGTATGAATGTTTTCCCTTCTTCGAACCTATGAATAGATTTTTTCATTCTATGTGATCATTTCCATGTTTAAAATTGTACTATCTTTATAGAATATATAATACGAAGATGAAAACTTAAATTCAATAAAAAACGTATAATAGAAGTTACCCTCTAAAAAAAGTCTAACTAGTGAAAACAAATTGTAAGGAGAGGTATATCTTCACTTGATATCTTAAAAAAGGGATATATTTAGATTCGTTTCCATCCTCAGCTTTTTTCTCTTATTGGTTCTATTTTCATATTTTCACTGGCAACCTAAGGCGTTTCTCGTAATAAAGCAAAAACCTGAGGGAGTAATGCTTTGTGCCATCTGTTCCCATCCTTCGACCATCAACTGTCGACGGTGCGGCGCGGCGAGGTCAATTCAACAGGCTTGCGAAGACGATTATGCGCTCTTGTCACGTTATTTACAAAGAGCGGGCTCCTGATAATGGCAAAGCTTGATAGGCCATCAATATCCCGTGTTGGTAATGAAGTCGACATGATCGACCGACTATCCAACAGGTGAGGTACTGAAAGAGATGACTTGGGACACGAGACTAAGGGAAACGTATATTATTGCAATTCCAACCACTCCAACTATTATAGTGGTTCAAAGTGGAACAAATTACTTTACTAGACGAACATCAGATTTACACAGATACATAAGGAAACCCACATAAGCAATCAGCTCGACGCATATCTTCACTGAATGCTTTGAATTGTTCTTATTTTTATGCTAAAACGAAGGCAACCAGATGAACATTCCTGTATTTATGTTCATAAATAAAAAATAAAAAATAATTGATATATATATATATATATATTATAACCGTATACTTCTGACCCCTACGGAATGGCAACACAACATACAGGACTGCATTCGCGCTACAGCATCCTGCATCGCGAAACGCGCAAACGCGAAGTCTCCCACTCGCGAAATAACAAAAAGTGGGGATCTCGAGTGGAATGAAAGATTTTTAGGCAGTCCGGGGCTCGGGAGCGAGCGTTGAGCATCTGAAAAGTGTTTTCTGGGTAGGACTTGCAGTTTACTGTAATATCCGAGTTTGGGTCACTTTTGGCTTAGGGGCGCTCGGCAGACTAGGGGGTTTACTTCCTAGATCGAGTTTGGGCACTAAGCGTGAAGACTTTGACTTGAGTTTGAGATTTGAGACTAGAAGTCTGTTTCTAGTCTACAAAAACTCACCCTCTTGGATAAGTCCGAAAAAATTGCACACGTTCTCTCTTTAGAAATCGAAATCTACGTGCCATAGCGAAAAATAAAGCATAGTTTAGCGAAGGATAAATAGGGAAGATAGTTAGGAATCACACGAGATGAAATTCGTAAAAATCAGATTGGCATTTAAAGAAATATTCCTTGGGAGGTGTATTCGGGACAGGACCCATAGTTCACTGTGGTATCTGAGTCCTGAATCACTTTCTACTTAGGGGCACTGGGCAGACTAGGGTGTTTACTTCTTAGATCGAGTTTGGGCACTAAGCAAAAATAAGATCTTTATTTGAGTTGGGAATCTAAGATCAGAAGTCTGTTTATGGCTCTCAGAAACTTAATCTCATAGAAGAATCTGTGAAAATACCAGACCTACTCTTGCGAACTCAAGTCTATAAATTTATGCATTTTAATACAATAATAAGCACGTATACATATAGTAGAGTGCAGGGTTAATTTGTGAGAGGATTTTATAGGTGAAAGCGGTCATTCATGAAATGTACATGAAGACCTAAGTGCGAATTGTGAGTGAAAAAGTTAAAATAATTAGAGAATATATGTAAGGAAAATTTATGGGTAAAAATAAAGTGTAATGTGTTTTATATTTAATTCTCTACTTGATTTCTCGTGCCCGAATCCACTAATAGTTAAGTAATTCGAGACAATTTAAATAATCATTTATCTAGAAAAAACGTATAGTTTCAATATATATGTTGAGAATATATTTTTAACGCATTTTAAATTTAGAGGATCAAACACAATTAAATCCAACTTAGTGTGCTGAAACAGAAAAGGACTTAAATACTCAAGTCCTAGTTTATTAAAAAAATTTACTAACAGTGACTGGTTTCCATAATGTGTTATCCATGAGTTTCTTTGAGAAAAAAACCTATAGCAGAATAGAAGTTGAACTCCTGCCTGATGAGAGTAAACTACCTTCAGAATACTACGGAATTTGTGTAAAATCTCCTGCTAATTTTAAGCTACTCTCAGGTCACAAATTAATAAATGTAGGCAATTATTTCAAGAAAAAAATGGCCAATATCTCACTGCCCAGGAAGGAAACATCGACTTTATGACAAAAATTGTTTAACCATATTCCAAAAGACGAGGATGTGGAATGTAAAGTAGTTAAAAAATCTATGAAAAAAAAATATAATAAATCGTTAACTTATATATAAAAAACAAAAGGAAAATTTAAGTAAAAATGAGAAATTTGGTTTTAAAAGGAATCTTAAAGTTTTCGTGTGAAAAATTTATGATAGGCGCAATAAACTTAACCTTCCTTTTGAGCTTCGGCACTATTGCATCACTTGTAAACAGGATAAGTTACTGAATTGTTGTTGATGCCCTTGCCGTAGGTGGCTCGACTATCTAGTTTGTAAATTTGTCCGTCACTACACTTTTTAGATCACTTGTTTATTAGTAATTAGAAGGAGAGGTTGGGGAAATTAAAATGACTACAATTTTGGCGGCATAAAAGAACCCTGATTTATTGTATCAGAAAAAATACATATGAACAAACGGGGTGGATTTCGCGAAAATTCGAAATTGACCTTCGAGTCCGGTGTTGGCGTCACTCGCGGTCGTGTTGGTTTACTTTGAAAGAAAATTACTTTAAACTGTAGGGATTTGGCCTAGAAGAGACGCTTTGAGTTTTCCGCTGATGGGTGCTTTGCTTTTGCTGGCCGCTGATGGGCGCTTAAAATTGGCGACTGAGCTCTGCACGTGACGGTTATACCTATTCAATAAGAAGAAGGCAACTGATTTGACTGATTGGTTTAGGGATACTGTTGTCGCCCGCACGTACGCACTCGCTCCCCTTATTCCCTTCTTTTCTGATCGCCTTTGTCTTATCGGTAAAACGCAAGACTTTCGCCTCGCCTATCGATCACATGTTACAACGTAGCATTCACTATTCGGAGTGACCCTTAAGGCAACTCACAGTTTCTTTACTTTTAGCCTTACATTAAAATAAAAATTAAATAGCTTTGGCGAGTACTAAAAATGATTTTTTTTTTAATAAAAAAATACGTATATTCTTTTTCTTGTAAAGAAAAATTTCGTGAAGTCAACTATTAAAAGTTACAAAATGTAAATTTATATATATATATATATAACATAAAATTTTAATATAAAAAGTTTCGTAGACAATAAGTTTCTAAATTCCAATTTTCGCTGATACAAACATTTTTTCTAATTTAATTTTTAAAAAAATGTTCAATTCAAATATCTATATAATAGAATAATACAAATATTTTTTTAGTTTCATGAGAAATTTTTTTTTTATAACAGATTTGAAAATGAAACATATGTAAATCTAACTTTTTATAAATTGTGTATGTTGAAAAAAAATGAAAAATACATTCCTCGCAATTATCTCTGACTAAGATTTAGTCCTAGAAGTCCAAGCCGTTAAATAGGTCAGTCAGTTACTAGGTGCGTATAGGTTTTAGGATGTTTAGGTCGGTAGCGAGGTCTAGGGGTTCGAATATTTTTCGAAGTTTTTCAGCGTGCGATTATATGTGTAAGACTACGTACTTGTGAAATTAAGTGTAGTTACTATATTTAAAATAATTTGTTTTTGAATTTCATTACATATTACATCGTCCTATATAGGATCTTATATACTACCCTACGCAGAAGCCTATACGAAATCCTATAGGCACCTAGATGCTATATATAGGACCCTAGAAAGATAGCTAAATATGGCACTTGCTAGGATTCTTTATAGGTACCTATATGGGAATTTGGAGTAGGAAAATCTAAAGAACCTACTGAAAAAATATTTTTTATGTAAATGTAGAAATTTTAATTCCTTAACAAAAAATATTCTTGTGTTAATTTATTATTTGTCTTTATTCTAATAACCTTATAACTATACTTTAGTATTAGTTTAACCATACTTTAACTTCTGTGCAAGTCCAAACAGGTTTTACCCCCACTATTCTCAATATTATACAAAAAAATATCCTCACAAAGAGAGACCATAATTTTTCATCATTAACAATTTCAAATCTTTGATCAGCTTTTTTTTCGTTGAATATCTGCTCTTAAAGTGACATTTCTGAGATCAATGGCGTCGTTCTTGGTATCATTATCCGCTTATTTCCCACTTTTCATACATCTGCTAATTATTATCCGCTTTTTTACCCTTTTCACACATTTGCTAATCATCCGCTTTTTTCACTTTTAACAGATCTGCTAACCATTATCCACTTTTTCCACTCTTTTCACCCTATTTGCTCCTGATTTTTATCATCATCCTTCTCCTTTTTTATTTTTTGCATACGTTTGACAAAAGGGAGAAAAAGCGGATAATGATTAGCAGATTTGTCAAAAGTAGAAATAAAGCGAATGATTAGCAAATATGTCAAGAGGGGGGAAAAAGCGGATAATAGTTAGCAGATGTAACAAAAGTGGGAAAAAAGTAAATAATGATTCCAAGAACGAGGCCATTGATCTCAGAAATGTCACTTTAAGAGCAGAGATTCAACGAAAAAAAACCGATTAGGGATTTGAAATTGTTAAAGAAGAAATATTATAGTATCTCTTTATGAGGATAATTTCATGTAAAATATTGAGAAATATTGTGAAGGAAAATGGCTAATATTAATTTGAAGTATCTAATTATTTAATATAAACCTTTCATCATAATTAAGTTAGCTATAATTTAACTATACTTAAAAATTTTCAAAATCAGCAAAAAGTTCGAGTTAGCAACTACAAAATATTTCTTCGCGAAAGGATATACACCTAACTGAACGATAGAAATATTTACTGTGGGTGACGTTATGCCTACAACACCAGTAACATATAAAGTAATGGAACCTCAGAATCAACCTCAGAAACTATGAAACGTCAAGTATCTAGATATCTATATGGTAAAAAAGCCCCTCAAGAAACGTCAAATGGCTCAGTTTTGTTGGTTCACAGAATAGTTGGTTAGAAGTCAGGGATGTAATTAAACTAATGTTAAAGTATAGTTAAGTAATGTTAAACTAATGTTAAATTATAGTTAAATAATGGTGAACTAATGTTAAACTTTAGTTAAAGTATAGTTAACTAATTTTAAACTAATATTAAAGTTTAGTTAAATTATACTTAAACTAATGCTAAAGTATGGTTATAAGGTTATTGGAATAAAGACAAACAATAAATGAACACAAGAATGTTTTTTCTTAAATAATTAAAATTTCTACATTTATATAAAAAATATTCTATAATATATTTTTTTTCTGTATTTATACACACTCATATAATATAAAACTCTAACAATAAGCATCCCTTGTCATCGAAGGGGCTTAAGGCCACCTTTAACTGTTTAACAGCTTCTACTTTGTGAAGTCGATATCGAATAGGATATTGTGTTCTAGTCTGACTCGAAATATTCGTAAACATTCAGTATAATCGTCAAAGCTTATATTTTTCTTCACTACAACCACTTTTACACCTTTAGCTTTCTTCATAAAATCTTGGCCATTAACGCGCACACTGTACATTTTGCTTCAAAGGCAAACAAACTCTTTTATAATCTTTCCACTGTACTCATCTTTCATCAAACCTAAACTATTTTTGATGGCTTGCGGCATTCCATAGACATTATGTTTTGTATCTGAATGAAGATACGCCTTTTCTCTTTGAATAAAAAGTTTCAGATTTGTTTTACACTTTGAATTTATTTGTATAACTCATTTATAATATTAAATTGAGACAGTTTGATGAAATCCCTTTACTGAATTGAACGTGAAAAAAAATTATAAGCTCCAATATTATACAGTAAAATAGCATATTATCAAAGATGCGTTTAATACAAGTGACTTACGATTGCAGTGTCCTCAAAAATACATACCTATATGGAGCAACCTTAATTACAGATACATATCTTAACAAAATTTCAGTGAAACTCAAACATTCTCCTTCCTTTGGAAGACTCGTGGATAGACTTTCCAACCAAAAATAATCCATAATAATAATGATAAAACAATTCTTATGTGTAAATTACATAAAAAACCTAATTTTCTCTACACATTTTCATTTTTTCGATGTAAAATACACAATTTTGTTAGTGCTCGCTTAAAATTACCACTCATTGTTGTAACTGTAGCCACACGAATCACTCCGTCCTTTCCAGGATGTGGAGCTGACACCTTTCCCACTGCCCATTTTAAAGGTGGGAGACATTCATCTTTGAGAAGAACCACGTCGCTAATTTGCAATAAATCCATTTAATTTCGTCGACATTTGAGATCTTCTTCAGCTGGAGCTTTCATTGGCCCTCTAATGAGAAAGTGTCCAGCCGTCAACGTTAATGGATCGGTTGGTTCGTCTGAGAGATAAGTGATTGGATTTGAATTGAGACAGGCCTCAATTTGGGTTAAAACTGTGTCATATTCTTCGAGAGTGAATCGCATAAAACTCTACGATGATGATGTTTGACTGATCAAACTGCAGCTTCCTAGAGGCCACCGAAGTGTGGTGAACGTGGAGGAATGAAGTGCCAATTAATTCCTTTATCACTCAATGGTTTCTTCAGTTCAACTGATTTTAGAGTTTTTTCTAGATACGGAAGTTCCTTGGCAGCGCCAACAAAGTTGGTCCCATTATCGGAATATAGATTAGCCACATCACCTCTACGAGCGATAAATCTTTTGAGAGCGATGTAGAAAGCTACTGCTGTTAAAGACGTGACCAATGCATTGCAGATTCTCTGATCCTATTCGCTCCCGGCTGGAAATCCACCGCAGGCTACCGATTGTTTTCCTCTCCTGCTCGCTATTCTAGGTATAGTCAGTCCACTTTCTCACTAGTTGTAAGCACTCTGTGCACCTTAATTATAATTTCAATTGACAATCTGTACTACAATCCTGGACCAAATAAATAGTTAATTTGATTTAATCGGTGAATTCTCAATCTAAAAACCTTCACCTATTAATATAAGATCTGTCGCTCGCTCTCTCACCTCCTCTTTCAACTCCTCTTTTAAATCAAGGAAAGCTCTTCTTCGTAACATATTCTTTCGGCGATAGTCCTCTGGATACAAAATCAACTGGATTGATTTCAGTTGTGGCATGTCTCCAATGTCTGACTTCATTTAACTATAGAATCTTGCTGACTTTGTAGGCGATGAAGGTGCTCCAATTTCTCGGTTCCTGGGCGAACCATGCAAGTACAATTTTGCTGTCCATCCAAAAGGTACCGTACAGATCTGCTAACTGTAAATTCATAGGTGCTACCCGAGACTTTGCAGAGAGTAATCTGACTGATGTAACACATGATGAATTTGTACCGCGTAGAATATGCAAGAACCGTATGCCCTTTCTGATGAGTCAGTGAAAACATGAGGATAGTTAGCGGTTTCTCTTATTTTGACCCTGCTAGTTCCGAATGTTTAGGACAGAATGGAAAATTATTATGAATGTCATACATTTCTTCCGAGTAATCTAAATCTACTTCTAGAATATATGCAACCGATGCATCATCTGGAATATTAAAGTTGAAATTATTATCTACGTATCATTGTAAACTTTCATGTATGGGTTATTTGCTTTGGCATAACGGTTAGAACATTGACTAACTCCACCCCTAATACCTAGCTCAATAAACATGAGTTTATCAATGTCAGTGAGAAGTTCTAACCTTATTCTAGTATACTTCAACATGGCATCCCAAGTCAAACCAGAAGTTGTATAACAATGTACTGTATTCCGACCATAAGCTATTTAAGCACTAATTTCTGAAATTTTCAATGATATCCACAAGTAGCAATAGTTCTGTTTTTATGTGCAAGTACACGTATTCCTCAAGCTTTTTACAAGTATACCAGTAATAAGAACACATCTATGCCAGTACTTATAACTTTATTGTAAATCACATTATACACGACTCTCGGCATGGACTGCCATCTTGGACCACCTCTCTGATTTAATCACTGATGAATTCAGTGATTCATCACTCTGAATTGAATCACTGACGCCATCTATATAATACTATAACAATGTCTGATAAGAAGTATTTCCCCTCCGACAGTACATTAAATGAACGTTTTCAGGCTCATCAGTGCAATAATATGATTCTTGTACTGAAAAATAATTTAAAGGGAAGTATTGCGGGTGTAGGATTATAGAGGTCTCACTAGCTATGTTGAAGATTGACCGAGATCCTTCTCAAACTATGCTAATCAACAGACCGCAATAAGAATCACCAAGACGAGGGAGTTGGCAATAAGTAATATAGATGGAGTTTTGGCGGCAATATTCAATTCCTAATCTTTCTCCAAGTCAAGTCGAAAAATGGCAAGCCACAGGATGAATCTATGAAACGAGATAAAGAGTTGTCGATACAAAATCCTTGAGTCAGAAGGCATCAAACGAATTCCTTGGACGTCTCTGTAGATATCGAAGACCCTTGATCCTTTTTATTCCAGATGATGTTGAACGAGTCACGGAGTTTTTGTAAGTCCCGATTCATGAATCTATTTTTTTAAAGTGAGGACTGAACCGAAGAGGGATACGTATCGACTTCCAATTAACATTTCAATTAAAACCTTTTTCCTTTTTCACTTAAATTCTTCCCATGACCAAGCCTGTGTCTAATTCCTATTTTAAATAAACCAATATTGTTATTGTCACAATTTGTGTGCACAATTATTTCAACTTACTTATCGTTATCGTCATCCCAGTTGTAGAACCTTCTATTCTACTCTAAAATGAGGAACTCATCTTTTAAATAAATAAATGAAGTTTATATGTAAGTCTCTCGAGACGTAACAAAACCATCCGAACATTTTTCACCGTAGCATTTAAATATAAAACTTATAAATCCATTTGGGATTATGGCGACCAAAAATTTTAGTTTAAATTCTCCCTTCTAACTAAAATGTATTAAACCTAATTGCTCTAATTCTGGTAGAGAATCACAACGAACTTCCAAGCAGTGTATTATTGAGTTCGAGTAATGATGAAAAGGAGCAGGCATAATATCTTTTATTGCTTCTTTTTGTGATAAAAAAATTCGGGGCTAAATAGTATAAGAAGTGAGAAGTACAATAAGCGTGAGTGGACTGTATACCTGTATTTAAATTATTCATTAAAAACATTTACATTTCAAAGTAAAGACCTTCGTGTAAACTCAGGGTATGATGATAATTCAGATCTCGTGTAAGTTCGTGTGATAACAATAGGAAGATAAATATACATATGGCATATCACAATAACCTTTAAATCAAGTTCACCTGTCGTGAGCAATCTGTACTCACGATCGATTTTGTCAACGACACATCATTCGTAAACGGCTAACCGTGCTCGTAAACGTCAAACTAATGAAGAGAAATTACTTCCAGTTTATCATATCTTACTCCATAAATTATTTACTATCTAAAAACATTACGCATACAGAAGAATATCAAAATTAAACTCTTCCAGGGAGTGAGGTTATAATATTCATCAATCACTTCAAATAAAATTCAATCTTTGATAACTTAAAAAAAAACAATTTTTCAAATTATTTATGAGCTAAAATTGTAAAGCTAGTATAAGATGGCCATTGATATATTATATATCATTTCTTTTTGACAATTTTATTTCGCTCCCCCTAGAAGGCTTTTTTCCGAAGTTTTCTGCACCTTTTTTGTATTAGCGGAATACCAAGAAAGAACCTCCAATTGTTTTCATGTATACACTTCAGCAAAGGTATTAGATTTTTGTAAAATTTGATCCCCTCCCCCGGTTTTTCAAAAACGTCCACGTCCCTTCAACCCAAAAAACCATGTTTTTACGAATATCTCAGTCTGTAGATTTTTAGTTTGTGAGCACGATAACCTACGAAAGAATTGACCGATTTGATTGGCCTTTGGTATACTGTTAAAGTGTCCTAGCATAAATATACATACGAGTATAACATTTGAAATAATACATTGCATTCCATGAATGGCGTTTCTGGCTTTGCAGACGAATTTTTCACCCTATCATAGTATATCAACTCACGTATCAAAAGTACGTAATGCGCTTAAAATAATTTCTTGAAAATAATATTCAAGAAATCGTGAACGCTAGAATGTATTAAAAGTTGACATTATTTTCCCAAGGGATAGATTTTCAGGGTTTTTTTATCCCCTAATATAAAAGGCTATTAGGTATAAGAGTTTTTTGACTCACAATTTCCATGACAACAAAAAGGGAGCATTTCTTTTGAATTTTATTTTGCGTGCTTGAGTGCACTTAGTTTTCATATAGATAACATAAGAATTAAGGTAAGAAAAACTGGCGATAGAAAATAGTTTAAGAATGATTGTCTCAAAAAAATGTACCTTTCCTAAATCTTTTCAGGATAATTATCCCGAAAAATTCTCCCCAATCCGAGCAAAATCCTTTAGTATGTTGTATGGTATGTATTTATGTTACATTCGTTCTACCTCTTTCCGGTACAATAAATGAAGCTTCTTTCTGTCCAATATATAATAATAATAGTAACTCGTAGAGAAAGACTGAAATTATGACTATTTGAGTAAAGCTAAGGATCGATTAGATCCTAACAGAAAAAAATCCAATGATCGATTTATGTACACGTCATTAATAACTGCACTAAGTGCTCCTCCTCTTCTTAATGCATCATTAACAATACTGAATCCCTGCTGAATCTTACAATTAGTTAGGTTCATTAGGCTCGTATTAATCTTTTTCAATTTATTAGATGAGTGATATCGAATCCCGGCTCAATATGGAGACATTTTTATAACAATTAAAATTTTCCTTTATTTAAAGGAATACGTCAATTAAAATTTTTTTTACTTTTCGCTATAGCATGCGTTTCAGGTGAGTTTCGCTGATCTTCATATTTTCAATAATACATATGACTGATTCCATTTCAAATCATACAATGATATCTGCATGAGATTGGCAGAATATTTCGGCATTAAAGTATGTTATTCTACTCATAAAATGAAGGCATACATGTTTCACCGTTTGGCTGAAAAATTTTTTTTCAAGAATGATGGGCTGTTGAAAATAACTTTACAATTGTATATTTGGTTAAAAAAATGCATCATTTTGAAAACTATTATGGAGGTTTTGTGTGAGTAAAATACAACGTACTCATGAAACATGACCGTCCAACAGAAGAAGGAACACTTGTCCAGCTTTGCTTCTTTGACTATTAGACGTCTCGAAACCTTCCGAGTTCCCCAAGTTTCGTCAGGTTCAAGAATTAAATATTACATGATAGATTACCTGGAAACCTGCCTTCAATTTTTTTTCTCGTTTCTTTTAATTCTCTATAATTTTTTCCATCAATTTAGCACTTTCCTTCTATCATTATCATGCAATCGTCTTTTCATTCTTCCCTTATAACTAAAGCTCCCACTTTGCCATTCCTAAACCACATATTATACGTTTTTTCTTCCTCTTTTTAAGCTTAAATCCAATTTATCTCTCTTAAATTTCCATACCTTGGTCATGTTCAAATCATTTAAATTCTACTCCCTTTCCTTTATCTTTCAGTTTTTTTTGTCACCCCTCCACTCTCAAGACAATATATTTCTGATTATTATTTTGATCCTGAAATTTTTGATAGTATTTTCTCTTTTTGTTCTGACTTGTATCTTTATTTTATAGTATAATGCAATTTTTCCCTAGTCATAATTCACTCTCACGTCATTTGTTGATATTCGATCCCTTTCCTGACATTCATTGCTTGCCCTGTTGATCTTTTTATTGTGCATCTTCCTCTTTCTTATATTGTTTCATTAAAAAACTAGGGTAGTTTCTTTTCGCTTCTCTAATTACGTTTTTTATACACTAAATTTCAATATTCATTTGTCTTTCAAAGATTTTGAGAAATCGGAGAAATTAAAAAAGATAGAATGAGTTTAGGGCGCATCTAGCAGATACAAAACCGCGCCTACTGCGCATCTAGAATGAGTCTAGTGCGCGCGGATTTTCCCAAATATTTCACAAAGAAAAATCTCTAGTTAGGCTAACAATGATCCTAGTTAGCCCTACTAGACAGTCTCGTAAAAGTAAGCGAATAATAATTCAGTACAATAATAATTTCAAGGACGCCGCACTATTTCAAACAGTAAAAAAATTATTCGGGGGTAGAATCGATTTTCATTAATATTAGAGAATATTGTTTTAATCTATATTTATTTACACAAATTTACACAAATATTTGTATTTATTCTTACTTTATTTTATAAATATGTAATCACTTGCTCTTAGAAATATGTTAAGCGCTGTTGGGTTTCGAACCCTCTTCATACTACCTAACACGCATATTCTTACCTACTAAGCCACGCGGCTACCTGACGCTTGGAAATATGAAATAAAAATCTTGGCCTAGTTGTGTCGGATATAACCAGGGCCCAGTCAAGTTAGTTGGTGCCCTGAAATTCATAACACTTTGGTATTTTACACTGATTCAGATTTATAGAATAGGCCTTAATTACCGGTTTTTCTTAATTCAACTAATTTTCTGGTATAATTTACCAGATGTTTAGTATTGGGATTTTTTTGGTAGTTTAAAAAATGTACATAACGCATTGAAATGAAAGTTTATTTTATTAAATAAATTATATATTATATATTATAAGCCAAAAAATATAAACATAAACATTAAGAACATTAAATTAAGAATATATCAATATAATGGAACATTTACAAGGCTTCAGGGCTTAAGCTATATGATATACGCATCATTGTATTTCGCTGCGTTTAACTAATGTCAGGCGGGAGGTTTGTCGTCGACTTCAATCCGATCAGATATAATCGACTGTACTCAGAAGAAGGTTTTCTACGGTTTTCTTCTTCCCTGGCCAAACGTCTAGTGTTACGTCGTGCGACTTCTCTGAAGTCAACCCCGCCATATTTAAATGTAATATTATGCACGAAGTTTATATTTAATTAAAAGAATAATTTTTTAATAAATTTGGTCTAGAACTATTTCTTATCCTATAAGTTAAATAGAAACTATTGAGAAATAAGACATGGCATTTTTCCCATGGAGCATCTGGGAAATTCCGAAATATGAATCATAAACATAATCATATTGTATGCGAGCTAGTCACGTCCAACACAAAAAATAAAGAACATCTGCAAGAAACTCGAAAGGTTCGAAACTAACAACCCTTAACTGGTAAAATTTTAAACTCTCAAACTTTCCCAAATAATAAATAAGACTCTTCAAATCTTTCCTCGACTTTTATAGCTTTCTACAGATTAGTTCGACGTTTTACGACAAACATTTAAATTGCTGCTACACATATTTCGGCTCAACTCATCGAGAGGTCCACACGGTCCAGGCCTTACAACCGCGACCCATCAGCTAATAAAATGGGTCTTGCTTTCGAACGTCTCGAGTATTCCTGGGGAACGGAGAAAACTTTCGTCGTTCATCTTTCCCTCCCCTGCGAATCCGAAGGGCGTGACTTGCGACTATAGGAATAGTCTTAAGGACTACGATTGAGTATGCTAGGGTGGCCCTCCACCCCCATCACTCTACCAGACCCAGCGCTAGCGGCTCTTCGCATAGAATAGTCAGTTTATCACCAAATCTTAAACCTCCCGAGTAAAAATGTTTCGTCTTGAAATGGTCTTGGCTTGCTCTTATATTGGTCTTGAGACCATTTCAGACGTTGATGTCTTGCTCAGTCTCAAAACTGAGACGAAACTCTTGCTGACCTTTTTTTACAGCCATTTACAGCTTT
>JAUESI010020072.1:0-14863 GCA_032275145.1 Synergus laeviventris | reverse complement strand
TTCTCAGAAAAGCTCTTATAGGTATCTATCATTGAGGGGAGTATCGATAAAAACAAAAAACACCACGTCGCGGCCTCCCCTTGTAAGTGAGGACGAATTATTTTCCTTGTCGGAACAAGAAACGCAAAACCCCATCAGTTTTAAACCCGACTTAAAATTTATCCCGAAACACTTCGACGGAAAGAACATCCCAATCGGTAGATTCGTTAGGGATTGCATTTATATAAGAAGTTCAATCGCGAGAAAGTATATTCATCACCTGTTTTTAATCGTCAGGTCAAGAATAACTGGAAGCGTTTACGACGTGTTACTGGATCGAGATTTGGGGACTCTGGAGGAATTGTTGAAGGCCCTTAAAGACAAATTTTCTGCGCAAAAAAATCTGAGTCAGCTCCAATCAATGCTGGCCACTATTTCCGAAAAGTTTAATGAGAGTGTCACCGAATACGGAGATAGGGATATTCGGAATACGAGGATAGATTCAGGCTATATGTAGCAAACGCTAGAGTACGAAAATTGAAACAGGCACAGGGGCCTGGATCAATGACAGGTCACGGTAGTTTTTCGGGAAAGGAATACGTGGAACGATGTCAGGGGAAGAGGGTAAATTGAGAGACGGAATGACTTGCCGATGTGGCGAGGATGCCTTAAACGAGGATGCGTCAGACTCCCTTTAAGAACTGTTTTAGGTGTGCCAAGCACGGGCACCTTGCACGGGACTGTCCTGATCGCGACGTATACGTGTCATGTTATAATTACGGGTGAAAAGGCCTTTACTCGTGTCCAAAAGGGTAATTTAGAAAAAAAGGAAAGGACATGCAAATATTACATAAAACCCGATCACTAGGTTGATGAATGTCCAACTTTGATTAAACGAGTTGAAGAAGGAAAGGCCCAAAAGAAAAACTCTTTAAACGAGTAAAGAGCTCGCCAAACCGGTACGATGACGAGGTGATTTGCGAAAATGTGTGGTTGGCAGTGTCTTTAAAAACTTTGAAAAATAGTGCACATTTTTCAATCAATACCGAAATATATTTTGAACGGAATCGGAGGAAAATCAGCCACAACATTGGGTGAAATCAGCCTTAATATAAACGGCACCCTTCGTGCTTATCAGGTAGTACCAGGTGAACTCAATAATTCAGGTGATGGAATAGTGGGGATGCCATTCCTTAAACAGGAGTCCATAGACCTGAAAAATAAAATCAAACCATCCTCTTGGAAGTTTTCCTGTCGATCCTGAATTAAAGAATATTACCACGCTTATAAGCCCTACAATCAAAATATTAATTACTTTAACAATATGCAACCCGCAAAACCACACCTGGAGTATATTTAGGTGAAGAGTTGGTTACAGTAGAAGGGAATAGAGCTAAATTGTATTGCACTAACATTACCGCAAACGAACTAGATTTAACAATACCACCAGTAACCCTCAAAGAATACGAAACAATAAAATTTAAAAATCAAACCCTGAAGGAATCACCTAAAGATCAAGAAAGTGAAAGGATAGGAAGACTAGTTGACATTTCGAAAATTTGAGATTTAAATTTCAGCGAAACAAAAAATGTATTAAAAATTATATCTAAATTTATAAATAAATTTGACTGTCCAGGAGACAGATTAGGGTACAAAACGCGATAAAAAACAGAATATTACTAACTCATGACGTTCCTATTTACAAAACGGGGTACAGACACCCCCCAATTCACAAAGAGGTTGTAAATAAAGTCAGAGGAATTATTAAAAAAAACACATCCATTGGTTTATCATACTCCCTTTATAATTCGCCGGTATGGGTGATTCCGAAGAAGGCAGATTACGTGGGAAATAAAAATGGAGGGTGGTACTTGATTACAGAGCTTTGAACGAAAAAACTGTAGGTGACACATATCCCTTCCCTAACATCATCGACATATTATATCAGTTAGGAAGAGTGAGACATTTTACCGTGTTAGATTTGGCTAAGAGTATCCGGTTTACAGGGAAACGACTTGTTCGCTTAAATTGATGATACAGTTATATATGCAGGATCTTTACAGGGACATAACGAAAAGCTTTTAAAACTATTGGGTAGGCTAAGGACAGCGAATTTGGTTTTACAGACAAAAAGTGCAAATTTCTGAGTAAGGAAATTATTTATCTTGGACATATAATAACACAAGATAGCGTAAAGCCGGATCCTAAAAATATTTAGGCCGTAGTAAAATTCCCCGATCCCAAAAATCGCAAGAATGTAAAACAATTTCTAGGACTAGCAGGATATTATAGGCGATTCATTTCGGGATTTGCTTCTATATATATAGAATATAAATAGCTAAGCCGTTGAATAAATCGTTGAAAAAGCGGACTTTTTTTGTTTCGTCTTCGGAGGCACAGTCTGCATTTGAAAAATTAAAGAACGTGCTCTCCATTCAGCCAGTTTTGCAATACCTTGATTTCAGTTGACCTTTTGTGGCAATAACAGATGCTTCCGAGTATGTAGTGGGAGCCGTACTAAGTCAAGGGACAATTGGAAAGGATTTGCCAATAGCATATGCGTCGCGAGCTCTCCAAGGAGCACAATTTAAATATAATGTGACAGAGAAAGAATAATTCGCAGTGATATTTGCTATAATTAAATTTCGATCGTAAATTTATGGGAGAAAATTTACTTTGGTAACGGACCATTGTCCCTTGGTTTGGTTGAGTCAATTAAATGATCCTACTTTGGGGTCAAGGTTAGCTAGATGGAAACTAAAATTGCGCGAATATGAATTTGCTGTTCAGCATAAACCGGGAAGAGTGAACTTCAACGCAGATGCGTTATCGCGAAACCCAATAGATGACGAAATAGATAACATGGGCATCGATTCAGATGTTTCCGAGGATGAAGGACGGGCCGCCGGAGGAGTGCGTACCCTGGGGCGTTCTCATTGGTCAAGGAGATAAAAGCAAGGAGGTTGATGACTGGAGACGCTCGGGTCGGAATTTGTCCTTGTGTTGCAACCGAGTCCATTCAGGATGATAATATTTCAGGGGAAACCTTTTGCCATGACAGGTCTTTGACCTAGGAACTGGGACACTTGGTATTTGATACGTTCAGGTACAGAGATGAGAGAGTGGAGGAAGTTCCCATAGGTTTGAGTTGTGAATAGCGACCATTGGTATCCGATACATTCGGGTACCGAGAAGAGAGAGTGGGGGAAGTTCCCACAGATTGGAGTTGTGAATTGGGACCCTTGGTATCCGATACATTTGGGTACCGAGATGAGAGAGTGGGGGGAGTTCCCACAGGTTGGTGGCGAAAGAGGGGATATCAGTTCCATGATCGAAAATTGGTGGAGAAGGCGAACCAGCAAGCGGATTTAATTGATGAAAATATATTTGATGTAGATAAAGATGCCATTTGGGCGATAATTTTACTAAAGTTCATTTTGAAAGGAAAGAGGAGGCAGATAGGAGACATCAGCAAAGAACAAATGTTTGTAAAGCCGATTTCTGCAAGATGAGCCACGTGGCGGAAGAAGTTTACTCAACTTGCTCTTAAGAATTTGCAAGGATAAGTTGTGGATGAAAGAAGATCATTTAGTAAATTTTACTAGTTGTGATCATATACTAAATAAGCCGGTAGGAAGATATATAATGGGAAAAAAAAAAAAAGTTTAATTATCAGATTTGAGACAAGAAGAGGTTGAAATTGGAAATATTTTTACTTTACGAAATAGAAAAAGATTTGTTTTAAACTTGTTTATAAAAGATAAATTTGATCATAAATTTTGAATTAGCAATATCAACATTGAAAGGCGCATTATATAAACTAAAATTAAAATCATTTTGTATCGCGAAAAAGGAAAACGGATTTGATAGAATGCCATGGGGCACAATTAAATTCATTTTTTAAAATTATTTTGGAAAGAGGAATTATGAAATAACTGTTTATACCGGCGAAATAACGACTCCACCTAAGAATGAAAGACCCGGAATAATTGCAGAAGCTCATGACTCACCAGCACGTGGTCATAAAGAGGGACCATGAAAACTTATGAAAAAGCTAGAGAAATTTTTTATTGGAAAGGAATGAAAGGGGAAGTTCAAAATTATGTCAAGACATGCGAATCGTGTCAGAAAAAAAACTGGTTAGAGTCAAGAGGACGTTACCGATGAGTATTACCGATACTCCTGAAAGAGTCTTTGAAAAAGTCTAAATAGACCTTGTAGGGCCCTTACCGAAAACCGACAATGGAAATGAATGTATGTTGACCTGGCACAACTGTCTTTCGAAATATTCAGGTGCAATACCTTTGGTAAATATTGACGCACCTTCAATTGCAGTAGCTTTTGCGGAACGAATTATTTGCATTTATGGATGCCCTGAATCTATTCAGACTGATCAAGGTCCACAATTCATGAGCGAAATTATGGCTGGTTTAGCTGAGCGTTTTAGAATCAGGCAATTAAAATCACCCTTTTACCAGCCTCAATCTCTAGGAGCTTTAAAAAGAAACCACCACATATTTGTTGAATATATTGGTCACTATTGCAAGGGGAACGAATGGGACTTCTGGTTGCCATATACAATGTTTTCTTTTAATATCTCGGTTCACGAGTCAAAAGTTGTATCTCCCAACGAAGTGATTTTTGGCCGAAAAGCAAACCTTCCTTCAGAGTTCGCCGACGAAAAGATCCCTAGAACTTTTAATTAACTAGTCGATGATTTATTAAATAAACTCGTCGATATTCAGTCCATGATCCACGCGTGTTTAGAATCTGTTAAAAGAAAAAGTAAGGTATATTACGATAGAAAGCTTAATGAAATGAGATTTGAAGAAAGGCAGTATATTTACTTACTCAATGAAAAAAGAGGAAATAAATTGAAAAACCATTGTGTAACGGATACCAGGATGTGGCTATCGAGCGATGCATCGACCATCCCTTAGTCTAGATCTGGTTCTTGAGCTGCACGCAACTAAATAAAGTTACCAGCAAACAAAAGTTATCCTTTTTTTAAATAAAGGCATTTAACCTTTACTTCTGCGTTACAATTAAGAAGGCCCTTATATAATCACTCACTTTTGTTCTTAAAAAATAATCAACAATTCCAAGAAATAACAATTCTAAGATATGAAAAGACATTTTGATACACGATAATAATTCTTTGCGAAATGTTGCAAGCATTTCGTTGCATTAGCTGTTACAAAAATTAGAAAGAAATGTAAAGTTTGATAAACTAATCGTACTTTTGTTCGTTAAAATTAGTTAACTAGTCCAAGAGAAGAAAACACATTTTGAAACCCGAAAATAATTCTCTGGCATATGTTCATTTTGTTACATTGTCACATTTTCTGTTAAAAAAACAAGAAAGAAATTTAAAATTCGAAAATTCAAACGAACTCTTGTTCTTCAAAATTAGTCAACAAGCCCAAAATAAGAAAACACATTTTAATACCCGAAAATAATTTTTTGCGATATGTTCCAAAAATTTCAGTACATTTGATATTACAAAGCAAAATAGAATTTTAGAATTCGAAAAACCAAACGTATTTTTGTTCTTCAAGTTTAACTAACATGTCTGAAATCAGAAAAAAAACTTTAAACCTAAAAAAGTAATTCTTTTCGAAATGTTGCATAATTTATGTTGCATTTACGATCACAAGAAGAGCTAGAGATTTAACTCTTGGAAAGTCGAATAAACTTTTGACCCAAAAAGTGAGGCAATAAATCTAATATAATGTGACGAGTTGTACCGTCTGTCACATTTTACATATAACACGATACCTATATAAAATTATTGATCCGCTAGTCATCTGATCATGACAAGACTGACGTTTCCCATAGCAACCTGGCGCCTGCGCGCAACAAACCGCCGGCCAACTGTGAGTGACGAAAAGCACTGACAGTCGCTGAATCTGACAGTCTGTTGGGGAGCAGCTCACCGGCTCGCACGGGAAATTCGCACTCAGTAGGCTCACTGATTCTCTCTATCACCTGGTGCAACTATGATAGAGAAAAAACAGGAAAGACTCGCTCGCAGATGATGTTAGATTGGAATAATCGACCAAGAGGCCGTTGAATCGTGGTTGAATGGAGCAACTAGAACCACGATTCACATAGGCTAGGAAGATATTAGTCAGGGGAGATAATCTTTCCCACCTTTGCCCTCTCTTTAATGCTTTTTAGATTAGACCGACAAAATGACGCATAAGGACTTTACAAATGAGACAGTGATTTTAATGAATGGTATTGACATTCATTAAAACTATTGAAATCATTATTTTTTTTATTTGAAATATTGCAAATTAATGTAAATTAACCGAATTAAATAATAATTACAATAAATGGTATTGACATTAATTAGAATTGTTTTAAATTATTTTAATTATTATAACTTTTGGCAAGTCAATCTAATCCACGCCCAACTGGCGCACCTATAATCGTGTATTGAGCGAAAGGTTACGTCAGCTAACCACCGACCTAATCCGGGCTCTAGCATGGCAAACTGACTAGAAAACCGCTTTGGTCCCGCTCGTCATACGATCACCTAGAGCAACTATGATCGTATGTCAAAGTAAAGGTCGACCAACCATCGACGTAACCTGGGCCCAACCCGGCAAACGCACTCTTAACGCACCGTACCGTTTTGTAAAATAGAGAGATACGGGTGCGAGAGACGACGCTCCACGTGTACCGCCAACCTTTCGCCGCTGCCCTCCACTCAGATCGTATTCCTTTCCATTTCAGGGACCAGTCTAGATGCTCGTGCGCACACTCACACACACACGCTCTCGCAGCGAAACATACCATACCGTACGGACATATATTAACACTATAAATTCACAATCATATACCGTTCACGTACACATACACCGCTCATTTATACTTGCGCACACACCGTTCAAATACACTTATTCGCACCGCAAATACACCCAATTATACACCGTACACGTAGACGTACAAAAACACCGCTCATTTACATTCATAACCGTATTTACACATTCTAACGAATTGTTACTCATTTACCATATCATTTTTCACATTTATTATAAATCAAACATTAATTCGCTCACATAGATTGAATCATCATTCTACTCATTCCATTATTAATCATTCACCTACATTAGGTTAAATTAGCATTTTATTTTATAGGTTAATAAATAGTTTTATTTAAATTTATATTATAAATCGTATTTTTCGTCAAAAACCTCATCCCTTGTAAAATAATTATAAACTCTGGCAGACTGAAGCGTCTGGCAAGGGAGGGTAGGAAAACTGATCATTACAAGTAATGATTTATTTTTTTTTATTTTCATTATTTTACAACAAATGCTTAGTATTTGTCACATGCAAATAAATAACCAAAAACTTTTCCTTTTTCTAATTTATTATTATGGCGTACACGATCAGAGAATACGTAGACATGATTTTAATTTACTGTAAGAGCCGGAAAAATGGGGCTCAAGCGGGACGGCTCTACCAAGAGAGATTCCCCAATCGCCATCAACCAGATCAAGGGACTTTTTATCGATTAAAGCAAAGACTTTTGGATGGACATCCAGTAAGTTTAAAATATTAAGCATTCCAATTTTTTGCGTTTGTCTGAGCTAAAATTCAAAATTTTAAATATGTTTCACAAAAAAATTGTAGACCTCATCGAAATACACATTTTTTTGCAAGCTTTATTTCTACCAGTGATATGTTTTGACAAAATCACTGATACATCGACATTCATTCTAAAAAAACCATAAACCATGGCCCTTTACATTGTAAAGGGAGATCATTGTAAAGAGAAATCTTAAAAGGAAATGATAAATGGAAATGGTAAAGGGAAATCATTGTAAAGGGGAATGATAAAGGGAAATAGTAAAGGGAAATCGTGGTAAAAGGAAATGGTAAAGGAAAATCAAGGTAATATGAATTGGAAAAGGTAAATCATAAAATTAAATGGTTAAGGGATATGGTAAAAGGAAACGGTAAAGGGAACTGGAAAAGGAAAATTGTAAAGGAAAATTCTGGTAAAAGGAAATGGCAAAGGGAAGTAGTAAAATAAAAAAGGTAAAGGTAAACGGTAAAGGGAAAAACTATCTCTATACTATGCCTAAAAAGCAGATTTGAATCGTGCAAACAGGGACAGGTCGAATCTGTACAAAATTTCAGCATCAAATTCAATCAACTAACCCATGCATTAAAATATGCAGTGCTGAATAAGCCATCTGTAAACCCAACACAACGACGAGCACAAATGGAAGTCGAAGAAGAGGACAATGTAAATCGCTACGTGTTAAATTAAAAACGGGAATAGGAGAAAGAGTAAGTTTAATGAGTCCCAAATCCTTGGAGCAAGCACAACATTCAGCAGCCCATGCAGAAATATGGTTCAAGGACTCTAACCAGACCCACAGGTACTCAAACTCAACACCACGACCGAAACCTCGTTTTTTACAAAGACTCCAAATACCTCGACCCCAGGCTAACACTTCAGGAAGCCATAAAATCCCTAATCAGAATTTATCACTGGCTGATAGAACATAGAAGTAGAATGAGTTGCAACAAATGTGGTAAAATAGGACACTTTGCAGCTCAATGCTTTACTGAACCTCAGGGATTTCAACGAGGACAATTCCAAACACGACCACCTCAAATCAACGTAGTATAGGTAGCAGGAATCCAAGAATGTTCAGAGACACGAGAAATGTGTTCCGAAGAAATTCAGGAGCAAATAGGCTACGAGGAATCAGCAGAATCTCAATTCTATCTGGAAGGTACGTACGAGGAACAAGGAATGGAATAGTCTACAAAATATTAGCGGACAGCTATGCAACCATAAATATAATTAAAAGAAAGGTCTTTGAAGCCCATGAGATAACGTTTAAATTCAAAAAAAAATTTTTAATGGGAGGCGATAGACACGAAAAAACCTAGGCAATTTATATAAAATATTGAAATAAAAATCAATTATTCCACATCGAAGAAAAATATTTCCCATTGATAGAAGACAGTATCATCGGACTAGATCTCTTTAACAAATATACCAGGTACGCTATAACAAAAAATCACCTAATAATAGAAAACTGGAAAACAACCCTACATTCAGACGGAAATTATATCGCGGGAAAAACAAGTCAAATTTTTAAGATCCCGATGGAAAATGAAGAGAATCAAGTGGTTTGCTTTGAAAACCAATAAAAAATTCCCGACAGACTATCACTATCAGCTTTGAAAGAATTAAATCAATAAGTTCTTGGGACAAGAACATTTTAAAAAGGGAGGGTAGTGCAACCCAAGACATCCATGAAAGACTCACAGAAATGCTAAAGAATTAAAAAATAAACCACCTTGAAAAGGAAACGCGAGAAAACATCAAAAAGATGATAATTAAGTATCACGAGGTCTTTGCACTACCATCAGATCGCCTACCTTGCGCAAGTTTGATAGAACACGAAATAGTTTTTAATTCGGGGAAGATAATAAATTAGCCATAACACAAACTTCCAGAAAAACATCGCAAGTCCTCTCTAGAAGAAACTAACAAATTATTATCTAAAGGTATAATAAGACCATCCCAATCACCATTCAACTCTCCACTATGGATTGTACCCAAAAACGGGACAAACTAAGAATGGTAATTGATTACAGAAACATAAATAAAGACACGGATAAAGATGCATATCCCCTACTAGTGATGGATCCTAGATCATCTAGGAAGAGCAAAAACCTTCTCAGCATTTGACATGAGTGCAGCCTTACATCAAATTCCAATGAAAGAAGAATGTAAAAAGTACACTGCTTTCTCAACATCACATAGACTCTTCGAATATAACCGAATGCCACTTGGCTTAAAAAACGCACCAGCCACATTCCAAATGCTATTGAACAACGCATTTTAAGGATTAATAGGTAAAAGTTGTTTTGCATATATCGATGATATAGTTATATTTGGAAGCACCCTCGAACAACACAACGAAAACTTACAATTAGTCCTCCAACTATACCAAATTCTCCAACATTAACATTATAAGATGTTATCAAAAAGTGGAAGAAGAAGCATGAAGAAATTATAGAATAGGCCAAGCTAAGAATCCACCTGGAAATGGAAAAGAACAAAAAAAGTTTAGATGAAAGAATAATAAGAGCACATCCTTTGTACAAACCCGGGCAGTTTGTTAAAATACTGAATCAGACAAAAAAAAATAAATTAGAAGCAAGTTGGAAAGGCCCATATGAAATAATATATTATACCGACAACAATAATCTCCGACTTCGGAATAGGGATAAAATAATAAGAATCCATTTAGACAACGTAATGCCATACTTTTAAGATGTAGAAATAGCGATTAATGCCATAAATTACGAAATAACACTTAACTTATGTAAACAGATCGAGACTTGTAAAGTTTGTAAACGAAACCAACCGAATGTAAATTTAATCGACACAGAATCATGTGCAGCACCGTTAGTTATAAACACCAAACCAAATACAAATGTAAATAATAAATAATAAATATTAATAATAATAATAAATACAAATTTCTCTCCTTATTTATTAAATAAGGAAACGTTTATTCCCATTAATAATAGATATACCATATAATACCATTAGTAAAACTAAGCCTATAGAATACGCAGGCAAACTTAGAGACTAAGTTTATTCTAAAGGGAGGATTGTAACGGATTCCAGGATGTGGCTATCCCCTCCACTACATTAGGGTAGAAAGATCTAGGATCGAGCGACGCATCGACCATCCCTGAGTTTAGATCAGGTCCCTGAGCTGCACGTAGCTAAATAAAGTAACTAAGCAAACCAAGGTTGTTCTTTTTTTTTCTTTTCTTTCTTATTAAGTAAAGGCATTTAACCTTTACTTCAACGTTACATCTTTTAAAAGAAAAAATTTTAGAATTGAATATTTTCGTATATTTTAAGACAATAAATGTACATTATTATTGTTAACATAAAGCTTTTTCTAAAAGTATTTTCTGAATATGAAGAATTAGACAATTTTTTACTTTTTCCAAAGCTCAAAAAAAAAATTTATTTTTTATTATTATACAGGCACAATGGTGTATTGGCGATGCTGCGTTCCTGGTTGTCACTCAAAAAAAAAGTTGCCTGGACATTTTTTTCCGTCAAATGTATAAATTGCGGAAGAATGGAAAAAGACGTTTAACAATCCATACAGTGATGTTGCAGATTTATGCAACACACAAATTTCTAATTTCATATCAGAAAATATAAATATAAAGCTCTTGTGCTCTCACAGAGTGTCAAAGTTCGGCACTCCTCACGATTTAATTTTATTTTTGTTAATATTATTATTAATTCTACTACCATATTTTTAGGCTAATTAGCGAATTAAAAGATCTTATTATTTTTTATCAAACTCTTAGGGCTGTTCTTAATTTTGGTAATTTTATTTATTTATGTAAAATCTCCACGGTTCCGAATGGAAGCAATCGAGGTTGCTGCCATCCATGCTTGGACCAGCATCTTCACACTATTTTATCGCTTTTTTTTCTCTCTCTACAATCCCTCTTGACGTCTAAGGTACCCCTGGCAAGGATTGACCGTGGCAATTACCACAAAATTCGGCCGACGAATAGGTAATTTAGCCTGAAAATTATCTTTATCTCTTCCTCTGTTAATGTACAAAAAAAAATAGACATATTTGCTTTTAATGCCTTCTGTCATATCTCTTTTTATCTCGAGCAAAGAAGAAATAAGGGCTCCTCGTTCTCTCTTGTTTTCTCAGTCGGCCCTGAAATCATCAAGGAGAGAATTCTTATCTCTAACTCCCTCTCATATGAAGGAGTTCGGAATCTGTCATGCAACAGTGACCGTTAAAAATTGGGAAGAAGAAGAAGAAAAGACATCGGATGGACGAATCGAAAACGGACCTCATCGGCTTTCTTTCTCTCGAACGTGAGAAATTCTTAAATTAGATTTGTACGCATCACCCTTTCCCCTTAATTCTTAATTTCTAAGGATCTACCGAGGTAACAAGCGTGAGTGCGTAACTGATCTCGTCCTCTTGTATCCTGTAAACTGGAAGTAACAACACGGAACTTGTTGTCTTCAATATTTCTAAATTTAAATTCAATTTTATAAGTTGTCCTCAGTGTTTTAGTGTCTTCAGAATCTCGCAATAAGGTAGGATTCGTTTCATTATTAATGATCTAACCAGGACTTTTAATATTCTGTCTGAGTTTTACTTTTTTTTTACATTATATATATTTTATCTCTCAACTCCTTGACTAAATCATTGAATATTTCTTTCAATGTGCTTATATTTTTATGTATAATTTTGATGTATTATATTTCTGATTTCGTTTAATTTATAATATGTGCTTGTAAACATTTTATAATCCGGAATGCCGAAAGCCATAAATAAGATTGCTCGTTCTTTTTATAATGTGTCCATTTCATAAATATATTATTTTATTTTATTTATTGCTAGATTCTCAAAATCTAAATATAAAAATATATCATCCCTAATTCTTTGCCATTGCTTACCATATAAATTGTTTTATCTTTTCCTGAATATACATATAATTCTTTTAACTATTTTGCCAAAACCCCCATTGCTTACCATATAAATTTTATATTTTGGATAACCCTTTGGGTACCCTGAAAAACCTAATGAAAACTGGAGAATTGATTTATTTATGTAATTTTATTAGTTTGTGTTCCAAAATTTTTGTAATTAATATATATTGTGACGTTGCAGATTTTTTCAACTCACAAAATTCGCGATTTTAAGTAAAATTAAGTAAAATGGTACTTCTAGGGTCACAGTCGCTCCATGACTGGTTCAATCTTAGGTTAATTTATATGATTAAGGCTGATTCGTTGTTTTTCTTTATAATGTTTTCTCGGAGATCAACGTCATCAGGAATAAAAGGGTCATCGAGATCTACGGAGACGTCCAAGGAATTCGTTTGATACCTTCTGGCTCAAGGATTTTGTTTCATCAACTCTCTCGCTCGTCTCGTCAATTCATCTTGCGGTATATGCTATTTCTTCCGGACTTGGAGAAGAGTTGAAATTTGGATATTGTCGCCTAAACTCTATCTACAGTAATTGTTGCCAACACCCTCACCTTGGTGATTCTTCTTGCTGTATGTGTTGCATCACCTTGGCTTGAGAAAGATCTGGCGCCCAACAAAATTTTCGATTTTGAGAAGGTATATTATAAACTTTGTGGTTGCCAAAGACAATAGTAAATAACAAAATCCATTTACAATTAGATTATAATATTACAATATATTAAAAATATTTCAATATATCAAATATTACGAAACTAAAGGTGTTATTATTTCACAGCTGCAGTTCTCTTATAAGGATGAAAAAAGTGAAGTATTATTATTCATTGTGTAATAATGAAATTAAATAGTTATATTATATAAATGAGGTACTTTTAATAAACTTTTAAATAAGTACATAAATATTTTTCAGTAAAAAAAAACCCTTGCATTATAATTTTTTTCTAAAAAAAGAAAATAATAGAAGTATTGACTTTAATACCAGAGAATTATAAGAATAAATGATAATTTACTTATAAATTATTTTTTATTCTCGATGTTCTGATATTTATAAGTCAATACTTTATTATTTTTATAGAATAATATTATATATTGTAACCGTACATTATTGACCCCTACGGAATGACAACCGATTGTAAAGGGCTGCATTTGTGTTCTAGCATCGTACATTGCAAAAGGCGCAAATGCAAAGTCTCCTACTCGCGATCTGACGAAAAAGTGAGAATTGCGAGTAAAAGGGTAGTCGAGGAGGCGAGATGCAGAACGAGTTCGGGACAGTCGGGGCCTCGGGAGCGAGCAGTGAGCATCTAAAAGTGTTCTGTGGGCAGAACCCGCAGTGTACTGTGATATTCGAATTTGGAGCGCTAAGCAAAAGATTCTGAATTGAATAAAAAATCAGAGATCAGGAGAATATTCCTAGCTCTCAGATATTTGATTCCTTGAAGGGATGTGTAAAAGATTACAAACTCTCTCTTGCGAAATGTCGTTTATGATCGTCGAGTAAAATAGAGAATTTCGCCTAAATTATTATTGTGAAAAATAAGGAAAGGCAATCAGCGGATGCCTAATTGTGTGGAGTATAGTGAAATAAGAACATTAGCCAGTATTACGAAAGTGAATATAAGACTAGAGATAGGTCTAGATAAAAGTACATGCTAGACAATTAAGTGATAGTTATTCAAAGTGACTAAAGTGTAAAGTTTAGAGAAAATCTTTGCTTCTTCTCTCGTGTCCGAACCCAATAATAGTTAATTTTGTGGGTATAATTTGTTTGAATAATACATAAAAAACGTAAAGTTTCAATATACATAAATTTTTTTTTCCTGAGTGTAGCTGCCATATCAAAATTAGTTCCTAAAATTGTGGGTATTAATGTAGATGACGCGCAGCACACTTGACGCAGTTTTTCCCCATGTTTCCACACACTGGTCAACTCTGAAATTTTTATGAGTTATTCTCAAAACGATAATGAATATTCTAGTCTTTGAAAACCCGATTTTTAAGAGGTACATTTTCCGTAAATGCCATTTATTTAAAACAATTGCATATTTTCTATATAAAAAAAAAGCAATAAATTTTTCATTGATCGCTATATGCAAAGTGTAGGTAATTGTTGACTATACCTAGAAATTTCATTATAACTTGTACTCCTACTTATACCCGAGTAAAAATGTTTCGTCTTCTAATGGTCTTGGCTTCCTCTTATATTGGTCTTGAGACCACTTGAGACATTGATGTCTAGCTCAGTCTCATAACTGAGTCGAAACCCTTGGTGACCTTTTTTAATAGCTTTGAGAAAAAAAAAATATACCTGCCGCCTTGGCAATAAACTTCTGGAGGACCTTCGTAC
>JAUESI010020071.1:0-14910 GCA_032275145.1 Synergus laeviventris | reverse complement strand
GAATTGAGAAAAAAACATTAGAAACGGCACGTAGAAAATTAAATTTTTTAGAATGATCATTTTTATGTTGGTTATCAGACTGCAATATTATTATGTTGGAGAACGAAAGAAGATAAATTAATTTTCAGCTTGATTACACTTACAAGATATATATATATATATATATATATATATATATATATATACAATTATATGGTACCTATATATTTAAGGGTTTCTATTCTAATTATTTTAGTGTCCTCATTTTTTCATTAATGATTCAGATATAATATCCTTATATATGATATACCTACTCCTATATCTACCATATATATTGAGTCATTATTAGATCAGTATCCTGACGCGATCGTCTGCAATATTGTGAAGTGAAAATACTGAATTCTTCGTAAAAAAGTTCTATTACTTAGCGACTTTCAATTAAAATGTAGCCGCGTGCATGATCACCAAGAATAGTACTTGAGTTTTTTTATGTCGTCGCATGAGTTACGTATTATGCCAATATGGTCCCGATGACATTCATCAGTCCAATCGAAGCGGTGTATTGTATTATAATATAGTGATGGTGAGAGTTGCAAAGTGTTAACGTTGCATAAATTCATTGTTGGTGTGTTGTGAAGTGTTGGCATAGTAACAGCGTTACGCACTACCAAGAATTTTGAGAAAAACTGCAAAAGAGAAAGAGTTTAATATATGTGACGCGATCCGCCGAGAAAAGGGACCTACTATATAATAAGGAAAAAAACAGCTATTTTCGGATTATCATGATTTCTACACCACATATAAGTTCTTTAAAACTGGTATTTTTAAAGGTGCAATCAGATTTTTTGTATCTGCATTTATTTCACAAGATATAAATTATTAAAAAAGAGTCTTTTTAACGATCCCTGTAAAATTTCATTTTTGCCTCGTAGGTCCTTTTTCTCGGATCGCATCACATAATTATATACAAATTTTTTTCCAGATCATGTGGCCTATTTCTCAAGAAAAATGTGCAAAATAATTCAGTCAATGGCATGTAAATTATTTTTCGATATTTCTATGCTCAATATTATTTATATAAAAAATAGAATATTGATTGTTTATTATAAATCCAAAAAATAGAAGTATGTAATCGGCGGTATTTTTCATTAATTTACAAATATAATGAAGCGCGCGCATTCTGGATGACACAATAAATAAGACGGATGCATAAATAAGATGGAGCGAATCAAAAGTCAACTCTTGGGTTGTGAGCACACGTTTTTGGAATCTGTGTCGGCACTCATATAGCACACAATCAAACTGATGATCCATGACGATGCTTATATAGAAGAGACAAAAATCTTAGAAACAGACAGATATGCAAAATGTACAATGTTTATTGACGTAGATTCATATTTATGAGATACCATAAAGCATATGAGCAGGCAAGCACATAGGCACTTATTATATTCATACATATGCTCACTGCCTTATACGTTTATACGTGCAGAACAGCTAACCACCTGCACTGCACGGAAGGCCGGATAAGGTCGGCTAGAGAGCGTCAGGTTATAATATGCGAAGGCTCTATATGGCCCCGAAACTTCCGGTGCGTTACTTTCCCACAAAAGAGCCACGCAGGGACCACACAGGGACGCCTTAAGTATATTATATTATGACATATATACTTATAAGATGCATACATTTATGCATAAAAATAAACAAAGGCATTCTTTGTCTGTGTTTACTTTTATTCCTCCCTCCTTTTTTTATAACCTCTCAAGGACGTTTGAGGTCAACTTCATCAATATATCCTTTCTTATATACTTATTGCGTCAAGAAAAAGATTTAACCATTGTTTATGTAAATTGCAGTATTGGTATAATAAGCGTCCAAACTCGTGCTGAATATCTTTAAAAATTAGTATTTGGAAATTTCACATTATTCAATTTAGCACATTTTTGTTTTGATATTGAAATATGTATTACGGAGCAGAATATATATAATTATTATTAACAGAAAAATATACCAAATATTACATATGTATCCTATTGTAAATAAGCGAATTATATTGTAATTAAAAATAGGTATATAATAGTCGCATATGTGTAATATATAATATGGTATATGTTATGGCATGTTGATATGGTTTCTTATAGCAAAAAACTGTGAATAAAGGTTTCGAGAATATGTAAATTAAGGCTCGCATAAACAAATAGGTAGAAATCGCTCGAACTAGCGAGTTACTTTCTTAACTTTCAAGGCCATTGAAAATTTCCGCATTACGTATCTTATATATTACATATACCATATATGCATATTAAATCCGAATGTGTAATACAATATATTCATAATAAACTTATTACGATGTCTAATTATTGAAATTTATTATTGATCAATCTTTACAGCTAATAATTTGAAAATTATAATATTCAAAAGAAACTTAAATCGGAAATAATTCACTTCAAAATTGCGAACTTGATATTATATATTTATAGTATAACTAAACCAAGGGTAGATAATTGCCTGTTTATTTTTAACCCTTTACGGTAAACTTACTGTATGTGAAATTTATATACTTATTTATGGTATATATATACCATACATATATAATTTCTTATAGATAACATATATATAAGGGAATAAGAAAGAATATCAATAATAGTATAACGTGCAGATTGAAAAATAAATTATCAGACCGCTTGCGCGCAGACTGTAGTCTGCAGTCTGCACCCCATTTGCCAGGTTTACATTAAAGATATCTAGGCCGCAAGAACGAGGATAAACCAATTACAATTTAATAACTTTGAAACTATCATGCATGCAGATAATTAGACATCGATAATTATTCGGATGCGTGAAGACTAGGCGAACTTGACTCTTGATTGAAAATCGAGGGAAAATTCTCCTTGCTTCAGTTACCAATTTGTTAAGTATTTTTTCATAATAAAATTTTTAATAGATTAATATTAATAATCTTATCTAATTATCTATACCTAACTTGTTCTTTTTAATTTTCTTCAAATACAGATTATATGACATAATTTATATAGTGAATGTCATACGTACATTGTTATTTGAACAATAAATGTTTGTTTATCATAAAAAAGGATAATATACTTAAAACATAAATTCTAACTCCAGTAATATATAGGTATATTGCTTATTATATTATGTATAGGTTTGCGTGCCGTATAAAATGTATCGGATTATGAGGGAAAGAAAAGATTTAAGAAAATCGTTTATTCCACAGAAATAATAGAAATCTTTCACTTCATATCCGCAGTGAATTAGTAATATTATTCCTTTATATACATGCTGCAAGATACACAAACCACAGTTGGAATCAATGAGAGATTGAGAGTGAATGTATTGGTAAACATAAGCATAATTATGCAATTACGGAATTTTAATCGCGTGGAAGGCAATTACTGCGCAATTATAGGACGTACCAATTGGCTATTGAAGATTAAATTCCGTCGAACGACAAGAACAATGATTCATAATGCTGCGAGCGGATATACGTCAAAACAGCAGTTTCTTTCACCCTTATATATAGTTGACTGCAGTGTACACGACACATACATTTCGTACAGCGATTCCCTTATACATAGAATTAATTTAGCGAAGGAATATTTATTCTACGTAACACACATACTGTATAATATGTATAATGCGATCCAGTAAAGGAATATCTGAAGAATGTATACGTACTAAAAGTAGTAGTATTAGTCATTTTAATATAGCTCCTCGTGTTCTCAAGTAGTATAAGGTATTTTCAGTCAGCCATGTGAAATCCCCGTACTACATAATATATAAATTAGTGAAATTATGTACCACAATTTTTGATACCAAAATAATGGAGGGTATATTAGTGAAATTCTATTCCTTCAATTATTTAAGATAGCAAAGTATATTCTTTGACCAATGTAGCTATATTACAATTTTAACCATATAAAAAAATTTCTCTATAATACGCATATCACCCGAAACATTTCTTTCGGCGAAAAATTGATTTCACAATTTTTCCGAATTGCATGCAAAGTAAAAACTGTAAAAAAATGTTCAAGACACTTTAAATACATGTCAATTTTTGCAATAAGTATTTATCATATGATCTTTAAAATTCTTTATATATTTATTATAAGAGATTTTCTGTTATTCACCTGCTTCGAATATAATAGTGCACAATCGCACGAGAGAGGCGAACAAGAGATAGTGGGCGGGAAAGTTGTTTTGCTAGGCCTGTAGAAAGGTGATCCAATTTTGTAGAATAAAAAATATTGTGAACGAGTCGAGAGCGATAATTATAAATAAAAAAACCATTTATTGCATTGGTGCTCATAAATTTCTTGAACACAACCATATTTTTATCGAGGATTTATATATACGAAAATAAAAAAATAACTTTTTTGCGTTAGGTCTTAACATATTGAAGTATTATTTTAAACATTAAAATAAATAACGTTTAAAATTTGACAAAATACGCACACATAAATATATATATATATATATATATATATATATAAATATATATGTTTGAATCGTCCACTTTCTAAATACGATATGCTTTTCAATGAAGGACCTATAAGAACAGTTACGTTCTCGTTCTCAAGCACAATAATGACGATGATACTACACCACTACATGTGTATACAATAAAACGGAATTCTCGACTGCGGATGCTACAAACGATGATTAATAATGACTGGATATGATCCATAGATACAAGCCAGCAAGTAGAAATATTTGTGGCATATATATAGAGTAAAGAAGCTAAATATATGGTATATATATATATAGCAATTCTTTACTCTATATATATATGGCACAAATATTTCTACTTATATACATAAGGGTTAATGAGGAGTCGCAGAAATATAGGATTCGAAAATAATATATTGCACTAACAGTGTCACTTGCAAATTTGAATGTTTAAAAATATCCTGTGAAACTCCAATACTCTAAAGGAATAAAATTCGGTATCGTTTTATTCTTAGTTGCAACATTTTTTAGACACGAAAACAAATGAACATATTTGACACACACTGAATTGAAATTTAAAAATAAAACAAAAAAAGAATCTCGCGCCAATCTGAGCAATTAAATACCGAGTAATTATATATGAAAATCGTTTTATTCGTTGTTTTTGTAATTTCACATAATTAATTCATTCGTATTATTTTCACGAGACTTTCACTCCTGCAACTTTAGACATAAGGTGATCTTTGTTATGTTATAGGATCCCTTCTGTTCGTGATTCTCACGCACCGCGGAATAGGAAACGCTCATGCGAGACTTTGTGATACTAATTTTTTACTTGCTGCGTATTTATTACGAGGTTTTCCCGTTGTAAGAGCCGATCAAATACATTTAGATTAATTTAACTGTTCCTTTTCGGAAATTTTTCCAGAATTTACAAAAACTAGCATATTTGTTTATTCACAGATCACTGATAAAGATGAAAAAAACGTTCCGAGATTTTGCACGTTTGCAATTGAATTGTGTTTGGTTAAATTTTTATAGTCTATATGAAAGTATTGAGACAAAAAAAATGAAAATATTCAGTTCATCTGGAGAACAATCCTTGCTTCAATACTGATAAAGATGATTTCAATATGCTCTCCCGCATATAATATATAAGCATGAAATAATTTTTTTTTAAAATTTCTTAATATTATATCACATCAACCGCGACGCCCATTAACTTGTGCAATCCGCTATAGCTTAATTATCGCTAATCTGTGATTTTCTTGGAACAAAGACCACGACTTGACACTATAATTGCAATTATTGTCTGTCAACTAACTCTGAGAGTCTCTGTTAAGTGAAAACGCGAGAAATCGTCATCTCGATCAAACTGCGGTCTCTCAAATGTTGTAATAATTTCTTTTACAATAAAAAAATTTGACATATTTTAAGTATCCCACTGTTTCAAATTAAAACACTTGGAATTGAGCCAGTTCATTTAATTGAAAATTAGGAAAAGGGCCTAGAACAAACTATACCGCTGACGGCCACTGCATTTATTGAAATGTATAATTGTAATTGAGAATTTACTATTGAAAGAGATGAAGTAAATGAATAATGAAGAAAAGAAAGGAAAGTTAGATTAAACTTCAAATAAGCTCTTATTGCATAAAAAAATAATAGGTACCACACCTAAACTTATTTACAACAGTATTACAAAATTACTGCTGCAATGGGTGAGCCATAGTAATATTCATAACTCTCTGATGTGATGCACGTATTGTCATAAGGTATAATGAGGATAATTTCTGTAACTATATGCGATAACAATGTACACGAACCGGAAAGCATCCGTAACAGAGTTGCGACAATAATAGCGAAGAAAATAAGACGGAGGTTGGAAATTACTTCGGGGAAAAAAGTGCACATTCTTATAGATATATGCTCTTATATACTGAGGACGTGCCCCTCAAATTACTACTGAAATATACTTGAACAGCTGATGTAAGGTCTAGACCAACCCTAATTTAAATTAAACATTCATTACATATATAAGAGCCATATTCTCTCGAAGAACCCCTTAAGTCGACAAATGACTTTGTTTTGAGATACATAATTGCATTCTAAGATTGATATAGAATGTACAGTATTTGATGAGTGGTTATCTTTATTTTGGCGTACTTTATTATGTTGCACTTGAAAGTTATAGTATCCAATAAATAATTGCAATGGGTCGGAAAAAATTAAACATTAAATATTAATATTTTTATAAAATACTATATATAATTATATATATATATATATATATATATGGTATATATAAAAAATACTATATGGTATATATATACCAAAATAATATTTAATCACCGGTATCGCTGTCATCGCTCGATTCATTATTTTCGCCGATTATACTTTAGAATTTTTGAACAGTTTGCTCTAAAACTTAAGGCTATATATCTCTGATATGAACTGGAGCGATTGACTTATTATAATTAAGACTCTAAAATGTAACAAGAAAGTGCATAAAAGTAAAGCCAATTCCTTACAACTCTGTAGAGAAAAAGAAACCATTACAAATAAAGTTGAGTTGAAGTTAGACAGGATGTGAAAACATTTTCAGATCTATATGTGGAACAATTCAAGTCTGCAAATGTGCTATATGAGACCACTACTACCGTTCTAGTACCATCTTAAGTCGTGGGTCAAACAATCGATCGGAGATTGAGATCATGATGCAAATATGTACCATATTATATATGGGAACGAGCATGTAAATGCAGTATATAAATGAAAGAGAAGGAGAGGAAGAAGAAGAAAATAAATCTGCAAATAAAATATGGAAATCTAGGGTTAATATTATTACTTTCGGAGGAATAAGGGTGATATTTTCACTCATATCTAATAATTTCGACTTTTAGTGAAAAGAAATAAATATTAAAATCAATTTTATTGAAAATTTAGTATCGAAAATCATACTCAAAATTATATTATATTGCATAATATATAATAGTGTACCTACACTGTAAGAAAATGTTGAACCATCAACTATATACTCAGTGACGGATTGAAATTTCAACATGAAATAGTTGAATTTTCCACCACAGTGAAAGAAAGATGGTTGAGTTTTCCTCATGGCACACTAACAGAGTGTACGATTATAACTTATAGGGGTACTAGATGTAACTAACACGCTCCTTGAGTCTCTAGGAGTTATAAAACCAACAAGTTTCTTGACCTTCGAACGCATGATGACCGTGTCCAAGTTCGATTAACTCTCAGAGAAGAATAAACTATCGTTTTACAACTCGCAATGGCTCCTTACAGCCACGCCATCCCGTTGTTTTCTTTCATTCTTAAATGGGGAATGTGCCACCCAACGCTTTGCAAATAATATAATAATAGCCTCGCGAAAATAATAAGTGCAGGCTTCTGCATGTTTTTAATAACAGAGCACGATACATAATCTTGATGATGATGATGATGATGATGATGATGATGATGATGATGATGATAATAATAATCGTCGTTGGAAATAGAACGCAGATTGATCGAATTTCAGATCTTATCGAGGACCTTTCTACTCGATCGCACGACATTTGAAGGACCTGAACATCTCAGATTCTCTGATGTGATGATAATTCTATGCAGAAAGTTTCTCCTTCGTGTTTTAGCGATAATTTTCAATGTCTTGGATACATTATGTGGAAATTTACAAAATATGACATCGTTTAATATGCAATATAATTGGTGAACTACAAATCTTATAGATCATTATACTGATAACGTTGGATTTTTAGGTCATCATGGTGTATTTTTTTGAGTAAATGTGTATGAGAACTAGGTCAAGTGTTATCAAAGAGATGATCAACGATTTGTCTAAATAACTGTAATATAGGAATTATTGCACACTTTTTTTTACACATATTTTGTATTTAGCTGCCTAAATGTGTATTAATTATATTCATAAGTACATGAAAATAGTGAATTATAACTATGCGACTAATTAATTTCTAAAAATGAATGATAAGGCCAAAATTATTTTTTTTTTAATTGTTCGAGAACTGCATCACCCGGTCCATCGCGATGGGTCCGCGCAAAATAATGGTTCCATGGTCGTATAATATTCGCGTATATAACCGTTTGAGTTCGTTGCACCAGCATGCGTGCAGTCTGGACGTGAGGCGAAAGTCCACTCTTCGTCTTTTGCGAGCTGCGACTGGCGCCGCAAATACCACAAAAAACTCGACTCAACCAGGACCCTTTCGACAAAGTATTTTTAAAACCCGTCCATCCGCTTCAACATATCTTGGACGATTCACCGATTCTACCAGCGGACGATATAGATGAAATCATTCGCCGGTAAAAATGATAAATCATCTCTATAAATAGTACGTAATCCTAGTTTCTCAAAGTTTTACGAGTATCATCTAGTATATATAGAATTTAATTCCAATTATTCAAAAGCAATATGTAAATAAGTTGACGTACACATATTATGTGAATAGTATTGTTCATGGCAAACAATATTGTCGTATAATATTTAACTACTATAGGACCAAACGATCATCTCGCAATCCTTGAATTCCACGAGTCGTACCATAACGCGACCAATATCCAATACCTATAATACTGCTTAGTGCACACTGCACATGCTATAGTTTCGCGAAGCATGCACAAGAAAATACGTGTAAGGAAATTCTGCTGTTGACATAAGATTATAGCTCTACATTACTATTCCCATTTGCATATAGAGCAAAGCTTATTCTGCAGATTCGTATATCAAGTATATTGTGAATTGTTGTTATGCAGTATACATGTATATAGTAGTATTATAAAGTAACCGTATAAATAAAAGTTTCTGAAAGATAATGCAGTTTGGATTATCTTTGTATACTTAAGAGTAAATAATTCTGCTGCATCATTTAGTAATAAGGGTAGTTACTTAAATCTTGCGTCTCCAGTAAGATAGTATAATGACTGCAGCCGGTACTTGTCGCAGTGCGACGTTTCGAGTCAATGTAATAGTTGGCGTCGGCGACGCGGTTCTCAAATTGCTAATCTCAGAAAGTAGATATAATAAATAATAAATATAAGGTGGTAGACAGCTTAGTTCTGTACTTCTTTGAGATAATTGTCTGAAATAATGGAGATGGCGAAAAATCGACGTTTATAAGCCGCTGCGCTATCATGAGGATTTAAACGCAATATACGCGCAGGGAACTCAAATAGTATATATATATATATTATTGTAAAAGAATAATGTCGGAATCCTCGACGAAATTACGGGCATACGTAATACAATACAAAAATAAAGATAACTCATCAAAAGCAAAATGAGAATATAACTAAAAGGCGTACACTCTGTCGACTTATTACCGACGGAAAGAAACGTGCAAATAACGCGCATTATAGTTCATCAAGTGCGACCGGTATATGGTATAACTAAGATTTCTTAAAGCCAGGACATAACTCCTCTTGTGATAGGTAAGGCGAAAGTTTTTCGATCTACCCTGCGCGATGACATTTACGCTCGTGCACGTACATAACTTCGTCAATATTCACACTCGTGACTCGTACTGCTTATTAATATACTTGTATATATATATATACCTCTGCACGTGTATATACCTCATCATCATGAATGAAATGTATAAAATGGTTCATGTAGGACCATTTGTTGTTCTAGTTATTTATATATGTTCTTTATACAATCCAAAGAATAGCTTTGTTAAACATAAATATTAATATATAATAGCCACTCAGTGTAGTCGCACACTTTGTTTGTCAATTAGATATCCACAAGAAATTGCGGCATAAAATCAAGATATTACTCAAACAAGCGCAATATGCTTTGCAATAGAACATCAGCGAGAATTAAGCGCAGTTCTGAAAATGAAATCGAAAAGACTGTTCTTAACAATTATAAATAACGCTGCGAATGTTGAATAATATCGCCAGTATTATAAAAGAAAAAAAATATTTTTAGTCAACTTACTGCAGTAGTATATTATTTATTGAAAAAAATAATGTACTTCGAGGAATCATGAACAAGGGAATAATGCTCATGCTATGTATTGCGGTCGCGCTTTCGCAGGTTGGATTCCAGATAAAGTCGCAGCTTTCCTAGAATGCTTACTGGCGGGGCAACCATAGCAACTCTTGCAAAATAAACAAGAATTCATCGCAGGTAACATTGCGCGATGTATGAACGAAATTAGGCTAAATCCCTATATGGTGGGGAATACACATATACGCCTTGATTTCGACTCTAGTTTCAACTGGCACTCAAAGTACTTAAATCATGACTAAAATGGTACAAGGTTTCACCAATATACACTAAGTTACTGTATAAATGTAATATATATCACACGAGTTAAAAACGTTCGTATCTCAAGAAAATTTCATATCATAAACTTGTCGGCCCCCGTGTTGAAAAATTTAGTGGCAGTCTTAAGTGCTATATGATCATCTAATCCAGCATTGTCAAGACCTTCTAATTTAAAAGGTTTTTTCTTTAAGCTACTGCGCTTATATGCGTTAGCTTGCCGTTGGAAAATTCTATCATTGCGGCTAACTTTGTACGCTGTGAAGAATATAACTTTTATAGGCTGTTTATTTGTTTTGTATTCTAAAAGGTTCCTTATGAGACGTCATAAGATTATAAACAGATGTCATAGATTAAATGATTATATTTCTATAGATTGTCAAGTAAGTTAATTTATAATTAATTATCTACATATTTGCGCCTTTACTGTAGAAGATTATTCCTATACATATTACATATATTATGGAAAAGAAGCCATGTTCTGGTGGATCGGTTCTAAATTGCATCTTGTAAATAATCTCGAGTAAGTTACTGGGGCAATTTTGAAAGGCTGCCATCAATTAACAGCCCTTTTCAGGACAAAGTAGGCAGATGTATATAAAACGAGAGCGTCGCGCAGCACTCTCGAATGTTGGAAACTGACTCGGCTTTCTGCAACTCTTTCGCGGTACTTATCCCCGTTTTTCACGTAAAATGATGATCGCTGTTGTATTGAGAATAACCGGACGGCTTATAAGCGTGTTAATCGCCACGCCGATTATGGTCGCGACAGCTTCGAGGTCATGAATCAGAAACATAATTAGAATGACATTCAACGAACTCCCGACAACTTCCAATTGCCAATTACGGAACCGAATCATATTGAAATATCTCTTGATTTCAATAGATATGTCTATTTTGACTTCAATGTCGTACGTATAAATCTCATTCCAATAACTTAACTCTCGTTTTTAATTACCTTTATCTGACAATGAATTTCTTATATTGTTTAATGCAGAAAACAGAAAAGAGTTCAACATTTTATTATAGTATAAATTATGAGGAAATAGCAGTACATTATATTATATACACATCATATTTCTAAGGAGTTTACACTACATTTAATTGGTAGAGGACGTTTTGTATAACAATTTAATTTCATCTATGGTACATCAACGAGACATTCTTCAGTATAAATACATATAATATAAGCGTTAGCAGAAAATAATATCTAGAAATTGCTTGGCACACGCAGCACCAAGCGATCACTTGCGATATTAGGTATTATATATATATACTCGTATTGTAGGTAGGTACATGGTAGACTAACAGAAGGAAGAACGAAGATTGTAGGATTGGTGCACACTTTGTGTGTGGGTTCCGACCTTGCCTAGTAACCGCATTGAGTAAATGCATTCAACGTCAACCTGTTTTTCTACTGCACAGTTTAACGGCGGGCACAGAAAGTGCGTTCCCCTCAGACTATTCGCAACATCTATTCTTGTCTAAGGAGAAATTCTCTCATCACGAAATTCTCATCAATAAAAATTTAATTCTACAAAGCATATCTACATTTTACTCCACACATTTAACTATTTTATGTAAATTCAATAAAGTTCTATATAATCAACCATATATATGTGTATATATTTTTGAGAGTAGCTGGCTTGTTAACATATCAACATTTCACACTCAATCTTAGCGATGCACAATAAATACCTCTTTAATTCCTTTCTATAATTGACTCCCAGCGAGACCTTCAAGTATCAATTTCTTAAATATATAATTTTAATAGAGCAAGTTAAAAATTTAAAATAAATGTTAGAAAATGTATAATAGGAGTTACGGGAAGACTCTGTATCATCTCTGTATGTGCTATTTACACGTGGATTGGTTATCATTATAAGACTGCAATTATTTTCTCGAGGCGATTCAACGAGCGTGAGAAAAGTCAATGGGCAGGGCCAGACTATAAGATAATAAGACGAGAAAACTATTAGCACGCTGTCGTCCGTTCTAGTCTTTCAGCATACCGACATCACGTTCGGCTTTCGGTAGAAATCGCGTCCTGGATCCACCTTTTACTATACTCTAGTGCACAGCATGCCCCTTCTTCACCTCGAGGAGAACGTGAATAATACATTGCCATATAACCTCTTATACATAACCTGATGACACACTTGCATCTCAAATAATCTCAAATATATCTTTTTCATTGCAAATCAATTGCGTATATCTTGCGAATGACTTTTGAAAAATATAAAGCAGGATCTTTCACAAAGCAAGTAGACGTAACGCGCCAATGTCCGAAATAAGAAATTAGGAACAATAATAAAATAGTAATAGCAAAGCAGAAAGCGACATTACAGGTACCTTCGGGCAAAAAGAAAGTTGCGGCGACATGTCTGCGTGCGTGTGTGTGTGTGTATATTTGTACAACTGTATGTACATATGCTATTCAACTCTGAGATTAATTAGTTTTCAATTAGCATAGACATGCTAGAATAAACTATACAAGCTCAAATGAATTAGCGTATCTGTAATACATTGCGGATATCACAGCTTAGTAGTTGCAGGAAGCTAACACTATACAGCGCAGGGATAGATTATTGTGTGGTAATTGCTGCCCATATCATGCAGATTTTATTCTTAATAGAAACTTTCTTATATTTTTGACGGTGCTCTCGCGGTATACCAATAAAACCAAGCTCGTAAAAAAACTCAATAAAGCTCCTAAGTAATTGTCGTTTATGAAAAAATTAAAAGAAGCATATTTTTGAAAATTTATTATTATTAATATAAATTGCATATTATTATCAACATGAAAAGGTATCTTATAGACACCCCCTGTTGGCTGATGCAGAGTTAGGACTTATGTACGTAATGTGAAGGAAGATTGTAAGAAGCATACGTATTCCTGTCGCCGCATGCACAGTGAACTCAAGTCTACGCGCGCGAACAGGTATGCCTGTACGAGAACATAAATTATCCTTGTAGTGGTCGGGCGGGTCATTGATCCTGTAGACTTGCCAGAGTCTGGACTCATTCATTTCTTAGCAACAATATATTCTTTGATTCCTGATGCCAAAATCTTCATAATCCTCACGCAATTTGTAGGACAAGTAATATATTTTTCATATAGATACTATAAAATCATATAACCATATACAATGCAAGCTATCCACAATACGTATTTGAGAAAATTAATTCTTTTCAATAAGGAAAGAAGTTAACTTTATTTCTTGGCTATATATATATAATTGCCAAAGTTGCGTAAGCAGAATAAATGCATGACATCACCGGCGCTATAAAAGACAAAACCAAATTTTATAGAAAGGTTTGGAGGACGATCAGGCAACGTATACAAGTATATTAGTATAGTATAAAAAAAATTAATTTTAGATTTTTTAATGTCTCACCCCATCAATAATTTGTGTCAATTCAAAACCTTAAATTTTGAAAACAATCGATATTACACTATGATGTAAGACAATAATGTGAGAAGTAAGAAGTATGAAAATAAGCAGAGGATGAGTCTTTAAAAAATATAAGAAATAATTTTTTCACCACACAAAATTTTATATACACTTGCATATGTATCAATAAACAGGTAGTCTACATCAGTATAAATGTATATAAATATATAAATGCGAGCGTAGGAGTACAGCTGCTATAATTTCGAAATAACCTCGCTCGTATGTCAGTGTGCGGTCCCTTTAGATGCCTATTATACAATGTTGAATAATTTTGAATCACCAAAGCTACAGTATCAATGCTGCTGCTTCTGTTACTCTTCCTCCTTCTACAGCTGCAGACCAAGAAATCAATCATACAATGTGAAATCATTTTTCCGTTAAACAAGAAAATATTTTCTTCATTCTCAGCAGCACATAATAATATTCTTTTCCTTTTCAAACATACATACTGCGGAACTTGTTTCCTTGACGCTATAGTCTCGTCCGTTGATAAAATGTTCTTTTTAAAATTAGAATCATTCAACAAGTAGACTAGTCAGAGTTGAGAGACAGTTGCACTATTATGGAAGTCCCGATTGAATAGAGTTATAGGTTTTAAGGTATTTACTTAATGCTTAATGCATAGAGCGCGTGGGGAGTTGCATGAGTGGTGAAACATGCGGAATGCATTACAACTTCCCGCATATATGCTTGCCTGCT